>CAMXCT020000737.1:0-216455 GCA_947184155.2 Cladocopium goreaui
GGAAAGACTATGAATGACTATGTCAATTCCCATCAAGACAAGTCGCGCAACGCAATGAACAAGGCAGTAGAAGCCTCCTTTCAGGCTTGGGTGGAGGAGCTTCGGGCAGACCAAGCCCAATTCACAAGTGAAAAGGTGATGAACCTCGACTGAACACTTGATATTATCTATTCAATGTCTTTTTGAACTGCAACCCCTTTCAACTGGTTGTGATGATTTACAACCCCAGAAGTTTTACAAAAAAACCAGACAAAGATTCCTCAAACGTCTGAGGTTGGAGAAGGAGGGCGCAAAAGCGAGGAACAAATTGGTTCGTCAGCTTGAGGACTGGGTTTGAACAGTGTCTTTTGGTTAAGGTTACACCTGTTCCCTTTTTTTTGTTTCCGGGGAGGTTGGCCAGACCAAAGTGCAAAGATTCAGTTTGATGTTTTGCAAGATAAATTAACCCTCCATTTTATGATATCATATGATATCTTTAGATACGAAACATCTTTGATTTGTAACCGTTGTACAATCAACTGTCTGGGAGGAGTGTCACACGCGTGCATGGGATTGCGTCGGGACATTCATGAAGGAAAACCTGACCTTATTCGTGGGGAAAACTTCTGAGGGTGAGAGCACTGTGATGCCTCAATCCAGAGGATGGATTCGTGATCAGGCAAGTGAGTTGGGGTGTGCGCCCGACGACCATGGGGTGGTGCTGTTCCTCAACGCACCGGCCATTGGTGTGGTTTCAGCAGCACGCAACAATTTCATTTTGAATTACATCACCAACATTCTGACAGAATGGCCCACGAATTCTGTGTGCTTTATCGTGCACCCGAACCGTGCCAGCCAACAAGAAGGGAGGAGGGGTGTGTTTGGGATATGCCGGATATGTGATTAACAAATCATACATTAGCCTGTCATATGGTGCCTTCAAACCTCCCAGGAGCACTTTTGAGTTTTATCCTGGATCTGGGAAATGGTGTCAAGTTCTAGCTAGTCTCAAGCTTGCCATTTTGATCTTCTTACAAATCAAATGTCAGGGTTCATAGACAATTGAAATTCTAGACATCTTAGATTTGGTTTCACAACTCCACCAACCAATCAGGACCAAACCTGCAAGTCTCATCATCTCATTGTGTCCTGGCAGGAAATCCGGAATGAAGAAGGAGGAGGACGATGATGACGTGGACATGGAGCCAAAGGTCAAAGGGGATGATGACGATGACAGTGAAGATGATGGTGTGACCAAGACCAGACGTGATGATCATGATGATCTAGTCCGGAAAGTTCGATACAACCTGGAGAATTTTGGCTAACTTTAATATGAATCATTTCGCATGAAAGTCATGTGTATGTCCAATGACGATGTTGCCAATTTTTGGATGAACCATTAACTATGATCGAAAAATCTTGTTCCCATATCGTGGATCCGATTGTTTTTCCCCCTGTGTCCCCTGCCTGCCACTCCTCAAACTCAGGACGGATCTTTCGCTGCCTGAGCGGAACTTGCGGGTGCGAAGCCTGACATATGTCTTTGATCCAGCCACTAGATAGCAACAGTCCTGTGATGGGTACATGTTGGAAAGTTTGATAGGTACATATGCTGCCAGGTAGAAAATCAACAACATGATGCAGTCGACAATCAGATGTTTTCTATTCTATATAAATGTTATATTTTGGGGCTTCAGTTGTTTCATCAATCACGTGGGGCTAACACATTGTCATTGGCAAATGTTTCTTCAAACGCAAAGCCCACATGGTAGTGATTTGAGCGAATCTGAGGAATCCATGTATGGTAAACGAGAAGGAGTTTTGCCTGGCTTGGTTGTGATGTCCAACCACCCCAAGAACTTCTACAAGCAAACGCGTGGATTCAAAACTGGCACGGTGATGGGCATCCAGATGCTGGCCCGTGCCAACATGGTGAAGCCTGAATCTGACTCTTGGATGCATGTTATTTTATGAATATGAATGTTTTACTCACTGCAAGTGTGGGGATTAATGCCTCATTGGTTATTAGAACCAGAACCGCAGAATACCGCAGATGGAAAACAATCATGCAACACACCCAACTTGCATCCGTGCCTTCCAAAATCTCTCAGGTGAGCCCAAGCAAGCTGCCTCATTTGGGCAGAGCGTTCACAGACATCCAGGAGCAAAAGCAAGCCCCTTGTCCATTCACTATCCCCTGGGCCGTTCACTGGTATTAGTCTTCCCCTTTTGTCCCAAAGTTCACACTCTTTGTCATTAAAGTCATTAGCAAAGGTTATTTGTGGAACTCTCTGATTCCTTTTGACACTGTTCCCTGGGTCATGCATTGGTCACTCAGGTTGCTGGGGGCACCGACTTCCTGCAGAAGACCTTGGAAGCCTTCTCTGTGGCCTCAATCAAGTCGCAAATCTTGATCGACATGCATGCATACGACGGGTGTTGTGCACTGTCGGCTGTGGAGGCTGGATGGATACATAATTAATATGCACTATCATATGGTTGATGTTTTAAAGACTTGTAAGACCATGACTTATTAGTATCGGTGTGGTCATGGATAGAACAGACCATTTCAAAGGTTGATAGTGGCATGAACGTATCCCTCCACCACTCATACCTTTCCTTCCTCCCCTCTTGTTGAGTATGGTGTGATGCTAAGTGGGCATGGCAATTACCTAAATGGGTGGTTCTGCATCCACTCATGCTGCTGGGTCCAGTCTCTCAACTTGAACCTTGCCGGTCCAATAGAAAACCTTGTATTCAACTTATTCTATTATATTACATATTTACTATAATAATACAGTATATTATATATCCATCCCTGCTGACAAACAGGACATTTCTGCTGGCAAGAGCACTGTCTGTGGAACACTATGCCTGGACCACTCTGGCTCAGACATGATGCAGAGGATTGGAAATGTGATTTACGAAAGATGTCGGGCATCCACCCTCACGTTGCCAGGGTTCCCGGACTTTGGTCCGACCATTGCTGCCTTGAGAAACAGCAGTGTCCAGGAACGTACCAAGAGCTACAGAGTGAGTGCGCAACAACATGACACTCTCATGGTGCTCGAAGTTTATGCCAAGAAATGGCTGTCCACGGAAAGTACCAAGGAACGTGCACAGGAGGTGATCCAATCACACAATTCGGAATTCAATCCGACCGACAAGTTCTGGATTGAAGAAAGGACTGTTTGCTAGCATTTTCCACATTCTTCAGAGAAAAACTAAACTACCCAAATTTCCTGAAAATACCTCCAGAGATATCAGTGATTCTTCCGATCGAAAACTTCAATTAGTCAGGCTAAGTTAAACTTTTCACTGAGTCAATGACCCCAGCCAGGACAGAAGCTGAGTCAGCACGCGTGGAACAGCCACCTGCGAAGCGAGTGAAGCTGGAAACCGTGACTGAGCAGGAGCTATCGAAGCTTCCGAATGTGAGCTCTGTTGGCATTAACCACCATTGACCATTAACCTAGACTTGATAGTTTGGACCAGGCTTGGTTTTCTTATTTCTTAGTAACTTCTGAAAAGAATGCCACAGTCATGGCAACACCTTTTGATTGGCAAAGGAAAAAGCTGTCGCTGAACAACGCATGTGACCTTGTCCTGGCCGGCGAAACCGGCGACAGCTTGTTCCTCTCCTCGCGCGCCAGAAATCAGTTTCTGGAGAATCGAGAGTTGTATCTTGGTTGCATGATCAAATCGAGAGTTTTCCCCCAGCACTGCTATCCTGAAAATCATGACACTGAAAATACCAGTTGCTGCGATCAACAAACTGCATATCAGGTGCAGCTTTGGAGGGGGCGAGTGGAGGGATGGAGCAGAATCTTGCCAGAATAGGGGTCAGAGCTTTTGATGATACATTGATGGTTCAAATATATTATGTTACCTTCGTGAAGTCAAGTAGGTATTCGGATCTATGACCTATGACAATTTCAATCTATGCTCTATGATAATATGCCTATCACTCGACACCTTTCATCAATGTCCTCTCCTCTCTCCCAGGAAGCGGATGAGGTCCTTGCCAATGCTGAAGGGCGCTGGATGAGCTTCTGTGCCACCAACATGACGCTGGTGCTCCTGGAGCGCAAAGGCTTGCCAGAGCATTTGGCAAGCATGGACAGCTTGGAAACCGTTGTGACATTGCAATCGTTGATTTGTGATTTGCAGGATCTTGGAGAAGTTTCTAGGCTAACTTGAACACCCGAAGTTGGGCCTACTCTTGGTCTTCTTTCACATGCCGGAAAGACTATTCATTTCTGATTAGCTAAGGTCAAGTTGGAGCTTTCTCACCACAAGATGGAGGATACTGATTGGGTCAACAACAAATCGCTGGTGTTCGTTCTTGACCAGCCCCCGCAGCCACAGGATCCACAAAAGAAGAAGGGCAAAAAAATCAAGGGTACTGTGCAGATTTCAGCCAAGAATTTCGGAAGTTGGATGAGTGTGACAAAGTTGAAAACGGCTGGTGACACAGTGAATATCGCATGGCGTGTTCGGTTTCCCGTCTTTGAACAAATATTGCCAAAACTGATACAGAATGTATGTCTCACAAACATGATGCCAAAAAAATGTATTTGTTTTCTTCGCTGCCTCAGGTTGGATGCCAGCAACTCCAACGGGATCAAGGTCATTACTCCGATTCGACCTATTCTGGTTTTGGCACACCAACATGACTTGAATGAGACGACGCTGCGCTTGATGTAGGTTCATCAACAAGTTTGGATGGCCTGCCCCTTTCAGGGTTCCGTTGTTTCAGTGTCTAAACATTTGGCAATGGATGTTCCCACGAATCTTTGTCTTACTAAATAATGGCCCCAGGTTTACTGTAACAATGACTTACTTTTGACACCAGGTTTAACATTTGAATTTCAACCATTACATCAGATTAAACACACTGAATTTGGGGAAGGCCGGCGAAGAAATCCAGTCATTGCTTTTGAGAAGGGGGCGGCATCACTCTGAAGTGAGTGGTATGAGGAAGACCCCTTTTGTTGTTTGGAACTTGGTTTGTGAAACAACTCAATTGTCCTGTCCTCATCGACTGAAGAAGCGTTTCTGCGGCAAGTTCCTGGCAACGGGTTGACATAGCGCTGGCACATGCCAAATGCAAAGCTGTGAATGGGAAGCACCCGGTCACACGAAAAGATGAAAATCAACATGCATAGTATGAGAACCATTTTGGATAGTTCTGGAATGTTTTGGATGTCAATGTGGTGTCAACTTCATTGGTCTCACTCAAGGTGATTGTCAGAAAGTTCACTCCAACTGGACTTGAATATGCAACCGGGAATAACCGGGATCATTTTTTCATCCTGGGAGTGTGTTTTGCTCAAAATACCATTTGGCGTGATCCATTCCGCGAGATGGGGGACTCTCAGAGAAGCGATGATGACAGTGTTGAAGAGGTCCCGCTGACTGCTGGCAGTTTTCGCCGGCCGGTATCTTGCCCAAAGCATTGGGGGGGGCAGCTATAGAATATTCACAACAGGCATCAAACAATTTTCAGAACATCTGTTTGGGGTGAATTGGGGTGAATATTATAATTAAAATTCTTTATGATGACTATATGTGTCCACATATTATAATTCTATATGATGCCCTCTGCACATTATAATTCTATATGATAACTATATGTGTCCTCATACTATATCTCTATATGATGACTATATGTGTCCACAAATCCTGAGGACTTTGATTTGCAGCGCCTTATGTCTTCGAGTTCCTTGGGTGCTTCCGCACGGCCGCCAACCAGAGGGCCTGTTGGGGCGCTGCAGGCTTTGGCGAAAAGCTCCTCTCAGCCTGCAGCAGCATCAGGTGCCAATTGCTGTTTAACACTTTGTATGCCCGCATATGTGGTCACATAATCATTTATTATATTATACGATGAATCAACATTATGTAATATCTTTTGAGAGGTTTGCCTAATGGGTCTCCAATTCCCAGGAGGGAGTGCTTCTCATGATGATCCTCATCATACTTTGCCGGGTCGTGTTGCTGCTTCGGAGTCTTCATCTACATGCCCTGATACCAAGAAAAGTCAAAAACCCATGAAAAAACCCTCCAGGAAAAAGTCCGGTGACGATGATGATGATGAACCAGTTTGCTCAGAACACGAACCTTTGGGGGGAGCTGATGATGACGACCACGATGATGATAATCTGTCAAATGGTAATGGGGATGATGGGGTTCCCAGAGATCTCAAACCTAAGAATGTGATGAAAAAACCCGGGGCACGTGCTACCTCAACAATGAAGAGACCATCATCAAAGCGTTCGAAGAAGAATGAGGACTGGTTCTAACTCAATCATTATCGTTTTCACAGGTTGTTTTAGAAATTGTTGTGGATAATTACATGTTCAAAATTCAGTTGTGTGTGTGTGCATGTGTGTTGTGAGGATGCTGATCAAGTGCCCCCATCTGCGGGGCTTTATGATGATGAAATGCAGTGCTACATGGATTCCGAAAATGCGATGTTTCTTGGAGAAGTTAATGCAACATGATTCAACTTCCAATATTGCAGAAGAAGAGGTTCACAGTGGATCACATGCCCTAACAAGTTAAGGCCAAGCACTTTCAGTGGTGCTCCCTCAGACCCATGCCCTACTGGCTTCGATGTGCCTTAGATGAAAATGCCAAACAAATCAATCAGGTAAGTTGTTTCTCTCAATTTGATTATTTATGTATGTTCTCTGCGACCTCCCTGTTGCCAAGGGCCTCCATGCTTCGGCTTTGGAGTCGAAAGCGCCGCCATGCGTTCCTGAGCTGCCAGTGTCTAGTCCCAAACTCTTGGGATGTGATCTGGGATAGGGATGATTAAAAAATCTCAACCTTGGGAGAAAACCGGAGATGTTCACACCAGGAAACATAGGTTGATCCTGTCACAATCAGGCCCTTAGGTATGCAACTATTGTCCAAGTATCATCAAGTATCCCTATGACATCCTAAGAATATTAACTGTAATGTATCAATTCTATCGTATTGTCTTTTGACCCTGTACAGTACATTAGAAAATATGAGACCTTAAATGTTTTATCATCCCACAACCCACCACATGGAAGACGTATTTGTGTTAAATCATATGTTTGTGGATGATATAGGCATCACATAAATCATCTAAAAGTAATTCTGATAAATATGTTCCCGCTATGGCCATATTTAATTCACACATCACATGACTAAATTAAATCTAAACTATGATTCAACCATATTAAAACAACAGACCGTATCTTAGTCTAATTTATTGTACCCCCAAAGATTTTTGATTGAAAATAATTAAACATAGAGGTGGTTTGCATATATTTTCCCAAAACGTGTATGTGTATGTATGTGTGCTTTACTCTGACCGACTTAGGAGACGCAGCCAGAGATGGAGAATCCTGCTGACACACAAATGGAGGAGGAGACTTGGCAAGAGACCCAGCCCGAGATTTCTTGCACACAGGCGGAGGCCAGGCAGCTTCTGGCTTGATCTGTTGATCTTTTTTTGACGGATCAGTTGAAGTTTTGACACTGTTCCATCCCTGCCACGCAAAAAAACCTATCACAAATCCACCCTTTACCCTTCACCTTTCCTGATTTCCAGCAGGCCGATGAGCTTGCCTTGACCTTGCAGTTTATGGAGGATGCGGGGGAGAAGACTTCAAATGATCTTGCCGATGTGAACCACGCAATTCATGACCTTCCTGAGGGGTGGGTGACAAGAGAAATGATCCAAAAAACACATGCAGCCATTGACAATTGTCTCAAGAAGCTTCACACGTTGATGCAAGAGCCTTGTCAGGAGACTCAGGCAAGCTCGGAGTTTGACAAGGGAGAGGATCAAGACCATGACAATGAGGGGCTGAGTGGTGTGACGGATGCTGAAAAGCTTGGAGATGACACAGACGACAAGAACAACGAGGATAAGAATGATGGCAAGTTCGAGATCCAGGTTCTCAACGATCAGACCTATGTGGATGACATCTATCAACTCCGACAACGTCACGCAGAAGCTCGAAGTCATGGCGAAGATTCTGGATGGCACACTCCCATGGCCTGCTGCCATCCAGTTGAAGGTGAAGGACAATGTGGAGTTGTCACCTTCTCTCGACCGGTGCCTTCAGATTGGACACAGCATGAATGGTATGTTGGAGTGCTGGAAGTCAGCACTAAACAGCATGCCTGACTCTGACCAGACCAACAAGAAGGATGCTCAGGAGACTGACGGCATGGCTCCCACCAGGAAGACCAAAGGCAAGGGACGAAAATCCAGATCCAAGGGACGAGGGTCTACCGGGAAGACCAAATCCAAGGGAAAGTCCAAGGTAAAGTCGAAACAGCTGAAGACTTTGAATCGGTTGGCAGCAGCAAAGAAAGCAGAAGCAGCAGAAGCAGCTGCCACACCAGCACCTGCATCGACCAAGAAACCCAAGACAAGCAAAGCACCCAAGACTCCCAAGGTGGCTGCCAAGAAGAATGAGAAAGGTGAACATGAGGACCTGGAGACCGGCAAAGCACCCAAGACTCCCAAGGTGGCTGCCAAGAGGAATAAGAAACGTGAACATGAGGACCTGGAGACCGGTGAGGGCCTGCCAGGTGAGAATCCCCCCGATTCCAGGTTGAATGACAAGGATCTTCAGAAGAAGCTGCACTCGGTACCTAGCTTGCAAGTGGCACCAAACCTCACCATTCCCAGCACCCAGCATTCGGTGATGAGATGATTCCTATTTCCAATCGGTCTTGATTGCTAACCTGGCTGTGCTGATCATACCAATCTTCATTCCACCAACCAGTTTTGAACTTTTCATCCACCTGTTCTATATCATCCACTTTTCAGATCACATTTTTTTCACCCTTCCCTCCAGTCTTGAACCTGTTTTTTCATTTTTTTGTATGAGGTATACTCTTGTGCCTGGTCAAAGTTCAAGGCGCAGGGCAAAAATGGAGATGAGGCACGCAAGAAAGCTCTGGCAACCCGTGTCCAGTCACTTAGCCCAATACGTATCTGCCATATTCCATGTATGCATCACATGTGTGTGCTCAATTATATGTTATGTCTTGTATATGTTGTATATGTGTTAAATTTTGCCACTGATAAGGTGGATCGTGGACAATGGATACACCGACGCTCCAGCTGCGATGAAGTTTCTCTAGATTGAATGTCTAGATTTTAGGTTTAGACTGTGTGAAACCATGGTCTTTGGGGTTTGATGCCCAGTCTGATCAGTGGTATAGCCACTATTTGTCGGATTTGATGCATCCAAGAGTCAGAGGGAATTGCGGTTTCGCAGACTGCGGCTTGGAAGAAAAATGCGGAATGAAGCGTGGCCAAAATCCCTGAAAACATCATGATTGAACACCATGATCACAGGACCCACTCCCAAAGCGGAAAGGAACCAGATACAATTGAACATGAATATATATAAACATATGGTGAGTTTCCATAGTTTCTAATTAGATCTTAAATTTAAGTTCAATACTACCAATGACCCAAATCTATCCAAATCTAGTATACTTAGATTCATAGATTCAACACATTCCAACAATACCTGGGGAAAGGCATTATGATCCAACATACCCAAATCCATCATTCCATCCCTATGTATGATCTTTCAGTCAATCCTCATTTAGTCCAACAATATCCAACAAATTCGAATTTTGGTACATGTCCATCATGTCCATGTCCCTTTATCCATGTCCCTTCATCCTGGGAATCCCTGAGATACGCCCTCGATCTTCGGGATCCTCGATCGACTCGGTCCCTTCCGGCCTCCATTGGCCCCTCTTGCCCAATTGACTCAGCAGCGAGGTGAAGTCCTGTCGCGGCACTGTCGTGGGTCCCGAAGACTGGGAGATCCATTGGGATGATGACGTGGTGAATGGTACTGGGACGGATATCCAAAAAATCAGCCAACGCACGGCTCAATTTCAGGCTGTGCATGTTTTTTTCGTTGAAGCATCTTGGCCAAGTTTAGACTAGATGTTGTTCAGCTGATTTGTGGTTAGGATTGATATCCACATCGAAAAAAATCAACGATGAAAATACGCCTCGTCCAGTTGGTGTCCCGGAAGGTGATACGTTCAGTCAAAATTCAATCTTCAAATGCATCACTGGTTGGTGGTTTGAACCCCTCTGAAAAATGATGGAGTTCGTCAGTTGGGATTATTCTTCCCAATATATGGAAAAACAAAAATTCATGTTCCAAACCACCAACCAGGCATTAGATGAACATCTGGGAGCACCAACCAAGGTGCTGAGAATGAGAGTCAAGACTACGGCAGGGTTCCAGGTTTTGCTGTGGAGGCTGTGGGTCTCACAAGGATCATCGGATTCGTGCGGCTCAGCTCCCAATCACCCAATCAGCTCCAAAGATTCAAACTTAATGGCGAACCATCCATCTATGCGAACATGCATGCGAACAACTCGAAGTTTATATATGACTTCAAGTAGTATAGTAGTCACCTTGGTTTAAGACTCTTAGACTCTTATCATGGCTACTTGCAGGGTCTACTTCGATGTCATCTGTGATGTATATCCCAGTTGGGAAGTGGTGTTCGAATGGATCTGCAGGAGCAAGACTGCGGCATGGATCTGCGCCGACAACCACCCATTGGGAATAGCAACATGGACATGGTGGGCATGGCACAAGATCCTTTTGCGGTCTCGAGCGGTGGAGAAGAAGAAGTTTTGAAATCTTGCCGCCATCATCGCATTTTGGCCTCCATGTCCACCTGCTCTCTGAAAGCTTCTGTGGCAGGAATCCGAAATTTCTCGCCAGCTGAAACAAAGATCGGACATTTGGCAGTATAGCGAAAATCTGACGCCGCAATGTTCTTTGGTAGGGGGATGGTGACTGGCTCTCCTTCGAAAAGCACATCACCATGTAGAACCCAACCCTACATATATCAAATGTGTATATATATATATATATATATCATTCGTATATTATATACACTGAATATGATTTATAATATATAAGCAATAATAAGCAATATATATATATATATATCATATGGTTCACCGCATACATGTTTATACTGTGGTTCTCAAGCACTTCCAACACCTGGGTTGCCTGGGTTGCTTGAATCCCCATCATTTTCACTATCCCATGAACATCCCACTAGCAATGCCTGAGATGCCCATGAATATTCCATGAAGCCATCAATATTATTCCATTGGCCCATTCATATTCCACGAGGAAATTCGTGGAAATTTCCATGAATATCCATTGAATATTCCATTAAGCCAAATTAAGCCATTAAGAATCATTAAGCCATTAAGAATCATTAAGCCATTAAAAATCATTAAGCCATTAAAAATCATTAACATATATTAACATCCATTAATCCAATTAAGTCTCCAAGCGTCTCCCTAGATTCCAAGTCGACCCACCGGCTTCACCTGAGGGCTCTGTAGCCCACCCTTTCGCCGCAGTTCCGCCACATACTCCGACACATCCTGCGCGACGACCAGTGTGCTGCCGTTGAAAGGGAAGAGAGGCTGGGATACAAAATCTACAATGTGAGGCCCCCAAGATACCTAAGTTGGTTTATAACTTCAATAACTATACTGTGGTGTTTTTATCATAGGTGAATAGTTGTTATAGGGTTATACATAATATATATATATATATATATATACTATGCTATCCGGCCACCCCCACATATTTACATATATATTTGATGTAATTATAGTATATATAATATGTTATCCGGGTCACCCCCATATGTTTATATGTGTGTATATATATATATATACTATCTTATCGGGTCACCCACACATACACACACATATATATATATACTTTAAACCCCACAACGCTTCCACTCAGCTATCACAGCAGCAACAGCCGGCTTTTTTCAAAAATTACCCATTTTGACAGAATTACCCATTCACTACCGGTAGCGAGCGTTCTAATTGCTCCCCATCATCCCAATTCTTGACAGAATTCCCCATTCACTACCGGTAGCGAGCGTTCTAAGGAACCCCAATCGTCCCAATTTTTGAAAGAATTCCCCATTCACTACCGGTAGCGAGCGTTCTAAGGAACCCCAATCGTCCCAATTTTTGAAAGAATTCCCCATTCACTACCGGTAGCGAGCGTTCTAAGGGCCCCCCAATCATCCATATGTATAATTGCTGCTTTTAAGATAGATAGCGTGCTAACAGGGAGCGACCGTCGCTCCCTCTTAGAACACTCACTACCGGTAGCGAGCGTTCTAAGGGAGGTTTCCTGTCGCTGGAGCACCCTCAATCTTGCGTTCTTCTCACTAAGACCCCAGCGAAAACACAAGATCATCCCTGGTCCGATGTTTGCCAACCCCCCCTTAGAACACTCACTACCGGTAGCGAGCGTTCTAACAGGGAGCGACCGTCGCACCCTGTTAGAACACTATCTATCTTAGGGAGCGTTCTAACAGGGAGCGACCGTCGCTCCCTCTTAGAACACTCACTACCGGTAGCGAGCGTTCTAAGGGCCCCCGATCATCCCAATTTTAGAAAAAATCAATTCAAACCCCAATTCACTACCGGTAGCGAGCGTTCTAAGGAACCCCGATCATCCCAATTTTTGAAAAAATCCACTCAAATCCCAATTCAGCTGCTGTTGCTGCTGTGATAGCTGAGTGGAAGCGTTGTGGGGTTTAAAGTATATATATATATATATGTGTATGTGTGGGTGACCCGATAAGATAGTATATATATATATACATATATGTAAACATATGGGGGTGACCCGGATAACATATTATATATACTATAATTACATAAAATATATATGTAAATATGTGGGGGTGACCCGATAGAATAGTATTAATATATGTATATATATTATGTATAACCCTATAGCAACTATTCACCTATGATAAAAACACCACAGTATAGTTTATGGTACTTATAACTATAGTTACTGGGGCGAATCTAAACCAATTTATAACTGGGGGGCCTCACATTGTACGAAAATCTATGGTTGAATCAAGTTGAAGCAAAAGCGTGATTCCACCAGCAAAACAACCAGCCAAAATGTCGATTTGACGCATCAAAAACCGGTGATTTGATCAGTTAATCTAGGGATCTGACCATCAAATGTCTGAAAATAGGGTATGCCATGGTACGCCCAAGTTATGCTTCTTGAATTACTTCGAAATATGATTGAGGGGTGGGTTAGATGGTTAGGATAATATCTTGGAGAATCATCCCGCTGGATGATGTACCTGGGTCGGTATTTGGGGTTAGCATAAACCCACTTTTTCAGGATCTCAAAGGTTTGTCCAATAGAGTACCCACATCTAACGTTTGATGACATGTTTTCATAACTTTTCCCCCACAAAACATTGGCAATCCTGTGGTATTCCCCATGCTTGGACGAACCCGATCAGATTTAGTAGCTCGAATACTACGTTTACCCAACTGAGCGAATGGAACTGAGCCAAGAAAAAGTACCACTTTTTTCAGGTTGAATAATATGGTGGTGCTTCTGTTGTTTTTGTTCCATGAACGACAAGAACAACTGCAGCTTTTGAGAATCCCTATGAAACGAGGTGGTACAAGTAGTACAAGCCACAAAAAATCACAACCAATCGACATTTGCTAAATAAGCATAGATAAACCATACCCTCTGGTAAACTAACATAGCTATTGAAAATGACCATTTATAGTGAGTTTTCCCATTAACAATGGTGGATCTTTCCATAGTTATGTGGCTGTTTCACAGACGGTAGTCTTCGTGTTCAAAAATGACACATGCTGCCTCTGATTTCACCTGGAAAATCACCAAAGGTGGCCTCGTCTGGTCGCAAGGCTCGGGGACCTTTTGGAGGACCTGTTGCCGTGGTCAAAGTCGAAGCCCGGAAGCCCAGAACGAGGCAACCAAGCAATTGGTTTAGTTGGTTTACTTGGGGGTTGAGTTACAGATTTTTCTTGTATACATGGCTATAGTCTATAGTCACAATAGTTGTACGGGTTCGATATATCTTGCATAATCTTACCATAAACCGCCATGAACCATAGTTAACCTAAGGAGAAACCAAATTATGTGGGCAGCCCAATGCCGTAAACCTACCATGTTTGGGCTGGTGGAAATCCCAGCCACAAAAAATAACAACCATTTGTCATGTAGGCATTCTTTACATTTTTTTACTACCAAAAGAACCAACCATTGATTTCTGGTTGGTTGGGTTTCCAGGTCTACAGACGCGGTCGTGCCTAACATCTGTGCCACTTTGGCCAGAATTTCCCAATCAAGGTTTCAAATAACACACGTACTACTCTGCACTCGGCCACAAGACTAAAAAACTCACTTTGATCGCTGTTCTGGGACTACCCCATCGCAACGCACCAAGCACCAAAGCCCCAATAACTGCTACTGTGAGGCCATTCCCCACCAAATTTCTGCGATTGCTTGTCTCCGGCGCATGGAACGAGCAATGTTAGCCTGCCTTAGCATGCCCCTGCAAGGCTGCTACTTTTCAAGCAACTTGCCAGCCATCAGTCTGATGACGATGCACCGTTCGATGCTTCCGCCAGCAGGTAGGTTTAGCAATTGTCGCTGTCGCTGTTGTTTGTGGCCATGTCATGATGTGTCTGTGCGATATTTGTTTCCAACGACAGCACTCTTTGAAGAATGAAACGCAGCCCAAAGTCGTTATTCCAGATGTTAAAAAACAATCAGCTGTGGGGATCCACTCATACCCTTCAAGAATGGCACGCTAGTTTCTTGAAACCTCTTTCATAGCGGCGTCCAAATGGGATCCCAGGGGGAAAACCGTTGACATTGGCTAATCCGTCTTGGGATGTTCCCCTTCAAACTGAGAAGACTAACCCCACCTGCTCTCCACCGAGTGGGATGATGATTCTCAAAGTGGGGGTTTCTCAAAAGAGGGGGTGCCCCCAAATCACCCAAAATCAGACGGCTTTAGTCTTGAAACCCATGACTCTGTCTTTATGTGCGTTTTGGAGAATTACCATCATACATCAAATGTATCCACACCATTGGTACTTAACAGTGCCAATCTTGGATACCCTGCATTAGTAGATAATCCCATTGATACCAAAAGACTAAAGGATTAAAGTACCCATCTAAGATTGACATACTGTAGTTCAAATTCACATAAATCATGGTTACTCCACTGGTGCTATGCTTTGAATGGCTCAAGTCGGGCGAAGGGATACCTGAACCATCAAGTATATACCATTGTTAAATCATTGAACATACATGAACATACCATTAAATATAGTTTAATCGGGTGTCTCTAAGCCTAAGGTATCCCAAAAAATAATGGTTTATCATGGTTTATCATCATTTTCTGATAGTGTCCCATTAAATTAAAATGGCCATAGTTTCGAGGTAAATCCCCAATTTTCAGTCACACCCAAATTGGCCCTATTCTTTAGTGACATTCGCATTTTTCATGGTGAACTTTTAAATAGGGCAACATCTACCCTCCGGTAATTTAACATAGCTATTAAAAATTGCCATTTATAGTGGATTTACCCATTAATGGTGACTTTCCAGTTCGCTACGTTAGTTTACCAGAGGGTAAACCTCCATTTTCCATCATTTTCCATCATTTTCCTATGGTTTTCCTATGGTTTTCCCATTAAAACCTCCATTTTGGTTGGCGAAATCACCATTTCGAATGGTTACACCGACCATCCCATGACCCACATGACCCACATGACCCACGCCTCTCGTGCCCGTCGCTGCTTTGCGCGTTGCGCGCAGCGGTCGAAGCCGTCGAAGCCGAAGCCGAAGCCGCCTTTCGCCCAAGGGTGGCACCTGCCAAGACGTTGCTCCAAAAGATGGCAAAAACCAACGACAATCAAAACATGTCAAAACTAGATGGGTGGTTGATTAATGTTGATTAATGTTGAGTATATATCCACCATGGGTGAAACCAGTAATTAATGTATATCTCACCAATTAAATGTTGTATGATGTCAATCCCAACCATTCTATCTCCACGAAATTCCATTCATATCATTCATGTTGGTTCAATCACCAACTGACTAACTGGTTAGAGATTCTAAATCCAATTGACATATCAAGTTGGTCTATCCCAAAAATAGTCCCATGATCTATCTCTATCACAGTACCATCCCTATGTTGATGGGATATGAATGTAATGACCATCTCCGGAGGTGTCTGGATACCATACTGACGATGCTTCATTGGATACCAACAGGGGGAGGCCGCAGCCACTGCTCACCAGTGTCTCCCTGCCCACCCAATTCTCAAACAAATACATCTAATCCTTGAAGATCAAGATTATGGCTGTAAAAATTGAAACCTGTGGGGAAAAAACATGAAACAACAAGACTAGAATCACAACATATGTAGAAAATCAACATGTCTCAAAGCTGTAAACAAAAACATACCATCTTTTCTACATGTGGAGGTTTCCTCAGTCATAGGGGTACCCCCTAAGAATGCAACTCGTTAGACCTGACCATGACTTCGTATATTTCAACCCCCCCTTGCCTGTGGATGGCGTTGCGGTCTTTGCGGCCTGAGCTATAGGCTGAGGCAGCGGCTGGGCAGGCTGGGCATGGATCCAAATGGGGGGTCCAATCCCAAACATCATAGACACATAGTTGGGTTATAGCAAAATCATGGAAGATTATAGCTGGTTGGTGTTTGAGCCACCCCTCTGAAAAATATGAGTCAGTTGGGATGATGACATTCCCAATATATTATGGAAAAATAAAACATGTTCCAAACCACCACACAATTTCCCACACAATTTCCGAAGTCGGCCTGCTCAGGGTTCGGAGCGAGGCCTTTTAGCCCGTCCGCTAAGCACAGTCAGTGCCGTGAAACAGCGCTTCATCCAACAGCGCAAATTTGGCCTGCCGCCGGGCCAGAGGTAAGGCCTCCAAGGCTCTCGTTCCTCTGCAGCAAGGCCCTTTGCAGGCAGTTGCTATCCAATGCTCTGCTCCACTCCAGCTAAAATAGCACCACCGAATGGAGGCTGCGTTGACGAAACTTTGTATGGAATCCCCTTCCACTTTGCAAGCGTTCATTCCAACAGTTTGGCCAGTAAGCTTCCAAAACATTTTCAAGCAACGCCTGAACCATTTGAGGCGCACCAAAAACGGATGCCGCTCCGGGTCCAAATAGGGCCTGGTCTGCGCGTCCAACCACTGAGCTCCATGCTTCACCGGTCCTGGGCAACCAAATGTAAGTTGGTAATCAACGTACAAATGCGCGAAGCTGATCCAGCGGGTCTCACCAGCATCATCACTGGTTGTCCGAGCCTGCCACCATCTGCAAATCCGACGCGCCAAGCCGGCTCCGTATGCAGTTGCAAACTTCAAAGGGATGTCGCCTCTCCACGCAGCAGTGTTGAACTCCACAGGGAAAATGCGCAACTGTCGAGGTTGCGCAATAGGCACCTCATCCAGCGTCACCTGTGCCTCTGTTTGTACACTGCGGCGGGCAACTGCAATGTGCAGGGCGCATACCTGTTCGTGCAAAACTCTGGCCGCCATCGTCTGGTCCACGTGGAGCTTCCATTGATCCCAAAACTGCGGCGACCTGTCAAGGTTGGCGTGCTTGGCCACTCCATCCACAACGTTGTTATGCCAGAATTGCCAAACCTCAGTGCGGCTCTTCGCCTGGTGCAACTTCCGATGGGCTGGGATCTTCACAACCTCGCATCCATCTGTACCCAACATAGCAACTGACGCCAGCACCCATGTCCAAAGGTCAGCGCTGGCAGAGTTAGGTTTGAGCGCAGTTCTTCCCGAGGTGAGCCGGTGGTATTTGTTTACTACCCCCAAACAATCACAGCACACTTTTACCCTGAAAGCCCCTAGCGCTGCATGGTGGAGGATGACGGCCAACGCAAACAACTCACCACGGTAGGAGGTTTGGCAAAGTCCAGGGACATGGCCCGCACCCAGAACGCCACCACAACTGAAATTCCACACAGGGGAACACGGATCAGCAAGGATGGCAGCCCACGACGCAACACGGAAGGCAGGGTCCGCTTGCCACAGACAAGAACCGTCAGTGAAAACGTGATTGAGGACACCAGGTTTGAACGCACACGCCAGGGACGGGACCGCACAGGGCACAGAGTCCAACAAACGGAGCCACGCAAGGTGAGTGGGCGGGTAAATAGCCCAGCTGCGCAAGACCATGGCTTCCGGGAGCAAATCCAAAAGAGGGAGCACATCAGGAGCCAAGCTGGTGCGTAAGTCCAAGGTGTTGGGGCATTCGAAGTATCGGTGGCGCAGGGAGTCCAGCTGACCACACCACTTGCAGGAGCCTGTACCTTCATTCCAGTGCACGTGGGCATCTTGGGTGAAAAGGCCCCCGGCCAGGCTAAGGCGGAGCATTGATTGATCATCAACAGCCAGGCGATTGATGGCTTGACGTGTGGTGGTGGTGTCAACCATGTCAAGACCATGAAAATCTTTGCGGTGAGAGACTGCCGCACAGACATACTGGTGCCATTGCCATTGCAGCCTGTGGCATAGTTCAGCAAAGTTGACATGAGCTGGATGGAAAAGGCCAATTCGATCTTCCCAGTGCCCTGTGGGTTTGATGGCAATGCCAACTTTCTGGATGCGTCCAAGCAAAACAGCCGCCGGAGAAGATGGTGGACTGTTGGTGATGCCGGCTGCAAGTGGAAAAAGATCAGAAGCCCAAAAGTCCAGGGGGCAGTTAAGACGGGTCTCTCCTACCGTGCGGATCAGGGCAACAAACTCAGGATCCACATAGGCTTCAACAAGGCCAAGCAACAACATGGGATTGACACCAGGTTTGTCCATACTGAGAGCCTTATTTGCATGGCGTCTTTGGCATAACCAGGTGTTGTCACTGATCGGGGCACTCTCAACAGCAAAAAGGCCTCGTGGCCATGCCACAGTTCGCAGCGCCCGCAACTTGGACCGGTAGCTGGCACGGCTTTGGCGAAGCTGAGTCCAGAAAGGTGTCAGAGCATCAAGGCGACTGGTAACCGTGCTGTTGGTGTGCTGGCGTGAGAATGCCACGTGAGCGCCCAGGTCTTTGGCCGCATGTTTGACCGGGATTCCAAGCGACCTCAGGTTGGCTCTGACCTCGGCTGAGGTGGACCAGGCGTACGTTTTCTGGCGGTCAACTGTCAGGTCGGCCAGGCTGGCAAATTCAAGAAGTGCATCCAACTGCTGTGTAGCGGCTTGGGCATTCCAGGTGATGAAATCCCAATTGTCCACAAAGCTTAGCACCCTCAGCAATGGGTATTGCGCTGCTATGTAGCGGTGCATGATGTCATCCATGATCAACATGCCATAGCAGCTGAGGGCACAGCCTTCTGCAAGTCCGGTGCTGGTGGTGAAGCCAGTGCTGTATGAGTCACGCACCTTGAACCTACGTGTCATGGCGGCCAAGGCCCCACACCAGGCTGTCATGGTAGACAACGGTGTGCCGACTTGCAGGGCTGCGGCGATGATGGGATACCGCGGGAGGCAATTGAAACATTTCTCTATGTCAGCTGTCAAGCCGCTCAAGCACTGATTCTGGTCATAGGCCTGCTGAATGCTTGAGACCAAAACACGCCACAGCTGGCTGGTCTGATGACCCTTTCTGTTTCCATATATATCTGGATGGCACCACTGGTTGGCCTGATCCAGCATGCATCTGGCATGAAGGGAACTGAAAGCTCTGTAAACCATCGAGAAGATGGTTATGGGCCTGTAGTCTTGGGTGCTGGCTGCACCTTCTCTTTTTGCCAGTGACGCCACACTGCCGGTGACTGTCTGCAAAGGCCAACTTCCATCACTACAAGCTCGGTGGTATAGCTGGCACAAACTGGTCAGGCTGTTGCGGTCCAGGTGGAGGATATCTGCTCTGCTGACGCCATCTAAGCCGGTAGCAGCCTGGGACTTCTTGGAGGCAACTTCGGCACGCAGCAAGTCTGGTGTGATGTTTACTGGCACAAGGTCATGTCTGGGAAGGTGGTGTCGGGCAAACCTAACCAGCTGATCCCAGTGGCTGTGGGGGATGTCATCGTGTTTGCACCACCGAAGCTTCCACTGGGTATGGAATACGGCAAAAACTTCATCAAGTGCACCAACTGGCTGGGTGTGAGTGACTTGATGACCCACTTGCGCATCGGCAATGTCAGACAGGTACAATGTGTCGGCGGTGGCATGAATGATGGTGGTTGGCATATTCCCTACCACCACCGGATCTTGGGCATCAAACAAGACTGGCTGGTCAAGGAGTACCGCACTGTCCTCCGGTCTGATTTCAGCAACCTGGGCCTTTTTGGTGACCAAGAGGCTGGTCACAGGTTCTGGGGTAGGCCTTTTGGTGTCCTTGTAGATCAAGTTTTGATTTCGTTTGTGGGCACAAACTTTGGCTGCTTTCTTGGCGGCGTTCAACGTACGTTCAAAGGCTCGCAGCTCACCTTGAAAGGCTTCACACAATTGGCACGCATGGTTTGCATCAGGTGGAAGGGTCGGCACGGACGCAGGGTCTTGAAGTCCAATGCATTGCCGGGAAATCCACCATGCCTGGAAAGAGGGACCAAATCCAGTTGCCTTCAGGACACTGGCCCAAAGCATAGTGCCATGAAGTTGTTGGTTGGCAACAGCAGTGCCATAGTGATGCATGGCCCAGCGATGGTAATTGTGCAGTCTCCGCAGTTGACGTAGCCATCGGCTGTGCTGAACGTTGTAACCATGGAACGCAGGTTGGAAGTCACTGGAGCGGCCTTTGCGAGGCGGTGCTGCCCAGCCTCTGCGCACTAAGGGCTCAGTTCTTTGGCCTCGGCCCTGCATTTGGTATTGCCATTGTTCACCCAAGTGGTCTTTGGCCAATGCCTCTTTGGCTTGCCAGAGCTGCTTGTACACTTCCGTGGGGGAGCCTTCAGCAAAATCCACTGGCTGGTCAAGTGGCGGGACAACGTTCCACGGCACCGGCTTGGGCTTCGGCCACAGGTATCGTTTGGAAAGCGCACCATCCAAGGCAAAGAATGCTCGCAACACGGAGTGATCTGCAAAACGATCATGGTCAACGAAGGCACACCGAAAGAACGGCACCAACTCTGGCGAAATCCACAGCATGTCCTTGCGAGTACATCCCTTGCACGTCGGTTGAGGTTGGGTTCCAGTACGCAGGCATTCAAGGTCTTGGGCTTCACGCCAGCCTAGCTGGACCAGGCGCTGGAGAGCTGGGAGTTGGTCCATTTCATGGTTGAGGTCACCGCACAGATACCTTGGTCCAGAGGCAACCTGAGTCATATGGCTGATCAAAAATTCCAACATCTCGGAGGAACGGGCCAAAGCATTGTGGTGGACTTTGCCTTGTGGGTAGCCATACATGACTGCGCCTGTGATCCAGGTTTGATTGATGAACGTGCCAGTGATTTGAACTCGGCCGGTTTCAAAAAGGTCTTGGGGCCAGCAAGCGCAAAGTGCGCGGGCAGGAACTCGAGCTATGGTCGCAACTCCAGAGTATTGGCCAGCATCATTGGTGTTGATCCGAGCAGGCAAGGGGGAACCTGTGATCACATGACTATATTGGCTGTGCGACTTCAAGCTGTGTTGCAAAACGGAACGGGCAGTGGTTGTGAGGTGGGTTTCACAAACCGCTATGACATCTGTGTCGACTCCGGCAAGGAGTACGCTTTTTCCCTGTAACCCGGATGGGTTACAAACCCCGAGGGACCATGTGTCGCCAGCGGCTGCAGGACCTGGTGTCTTGGCTTCACCGATGCGGCACTCAGCACCCAAAAACATACTAAGGACAAGGAAAATCCATATGAAAAACCCTGGTGCTCGAAAGCGATGGTTCACCACAGGTTGGGTTGTGGCACTGTGGCTACCGGACCTTCATTCGAACCTGCCTTTCTTTGCAAGTATGGTCTCAAGCTTGTTCATTTGGTCCTCGAACATGTTGGACATGTGGGTACGTTGCACCTCCATTTGGGACATCATCTGGGCTTGCAAGGTCTGAACCTGTGCAGAGTGCTGGCGATGGTTTTCGGCCACTGTCCCCTCCAACGCCTGGTGGCGTGACGCAAGGTGCTGCATCTGCTTCTCCAACGTCTGCAGGCGATCTTCAGTGTCGTCTGTTTCCATGCGATCCATGGGAAGCTTCTCCATGATGCTGCGTTCCAGGCGCTCCTCCAGCTCCTGGAGCTGTGGGGTCATGGTAGGCGCAGGTGGGGCAGGCATTTTTGTCAAGGCCTGTTGCCATGGATCGTGGACTATCCACGGGTCCTGGGCACTGGTGGATGAGCACAGTTCGATGGTGCTCTGCGGACCAATCACCGTGCCATGCTCTGCCATGCCTTCCCGGACGGAGTCGCAACGTGAGATCATCACCTGGCCATGTTGCATGTTGTACACCAGCTGTGGAGGATCTGTCACCGATTGAACAAGCCACATCACGCCACCGGAAATTGGTCGGGCAGGTTGGAGAGGTCTCGCCTGCCAAGCCCGCTCAGCAAAGACACGGCCGATGGACTTACGGTCGCTGCCATATGGGAATGGGCCGCATTGCCAAGTAAGCCTCGTACCTGGAGACAAAAACTGTCCTTCCGGCTTCAGCTTCTGGAACACTTGCTGAAAGTTCTTGGCAGTGACTCGAAGTCCATATCGCCGGCCGGATCTTGCAAGGCCAAGGCTCATCGGCTCGCATTTGGACTGGTGCTGGGCGGTGGCAAAGTCGGCCTGTGGGAGCCATACGACCTGGTACTCATCTGTCGGGGCGGAAGCATCTGGCAACCTGGGCTCAAGATACACTCCATGTAGTCCGGACAGCTGCAAAAGTGCCAGTTCCTGGGACTTAAGGTATCTGACCTGGACGCTGAAATGGCTTGCCTGCGCATGTTTGGTTGGTCGACCTGAGTCCGTGAAAAACTGCCGGCGAAACACATCAAGCAAGGCATCTTGGGCTGAGTCAGAACCTGTCGGGTGCCATTTGCCGCATTGACAGCTGTCATCTCTGCACGTCTGCAATGGCGGAAGGGTCTGCAAAACCTGCTTGAACGGATGATCTGCCAGACTGGACCAGTCTTGGGGCCACTGGTCGGCAAACACTGTGATGCGGGCACATGCGACAGGGACATCTTGGACTGTGGGACCACCATGCGTGAAGACAGGGACAATTGGCTGTACACCAAGTTGGACCAAATGACCTGACAGCAACACTGGTTGGTTATTGACTGCACAGCAAGCTGCAAACCGGATTGTGGACCATTGCAAAGTGGTGTGCAGCTCATCGGGTCCATTAATCACCAAAATGGCGAGGCATTTGTTGGTCAGTGTCTGGCCTGATTGCAAAAATGGCTTGGCTTCAGGAAAGGACATCAAGGCAACGCCAACTGCAAGTGGTCCTACCTGGGATGCGGCAACTTGTGGGGCAGGAGCTCCAGCTTCCATTTGAAAAGATGCATCAGCCAAAGTCAATTTGGCTGGGTCAATGTCCATTGGCTTGGACGGCATGACCTTTGGGCCAGAGGCTTTGGGGGTGGCCTTCTTCGTCTTGCGTTCCTGCATGACTGCGTTCAATTCGTCTGGCATGACAAGTTGCAGTACTGGCTTCTGCTGGTTTGCCAATGATTTCAGAGTCCTCCAGGGTGCAACTCCTTGCAACGCATTCCTCACTGCATCTTGGCCGAGGCTTTGCAACACCAATTTGGCTCTGGTCGGGGCTGCTTGGCTTGGAACTCCATGTTGTTGCAAAAGCGCGCTAAGCACGGTTGTGGCATCTGTCACTCCTGCACCCCAGCACCACGGTCTCGGCACTTGGTTGAAGCCTTCCAATGACTGTCGAAAAGCCTCACGGAGTTCATCTGCTGCATTTTGCAACTGAGCGGCTGTTTCTGGCAGGTTGGAACCGGTCAAGCGATGCTGCAGAAAGGCAATGGCGGCTGCACCACAGTTTTGATCTCCGAACTGACGGCGAGTGCAGGACACATGAAAATGTGGCAACCCCAAAACTGAGCTCAAAAGTCCATGGAGGCAATTCAGGCCATTGATGTCCACATCGTCATGTTCCCATATGATGACTTCCAAAACCGTCGGCCTCACAATCCACATGCAGGGAGTCCAATGGCCATCAAGCAGAACAACGGATGCAATGCGACTGAATCTTGGCTGCATGGAGGCCCAATACTGTACTGCAGCAGGTGTGCCTGCGGTGAGCCATGTGTGTGCAATCAAAGGATCCAGGATGGCAGTTTCTTTGGGTTTCTGGATGGCAATGGCACTCAAATGCCACCAAACTTCATCATCAGCCCATGCATGTGCCTGATTGTCTAACAGGGAGATTCTCGTGCCAACAGGGACCGTGGGACGACGCATGGAGCTGCAGAGTTCAACATCCGGTACCAACGGAGGTAGCATCGCCAACAGTTGAGGGGCACGCAAATCCAACAATCCATTGACAGTGGAGTCAAAAGGGCACGCAGAAGACGGAACCAAAAGGCCGGAGTCTGAGCCGCGGGAGTCGATGGTCTCAGGACGGTTCTCAAACATATCTTGTTCCGAGGACAAGTCCATCTGCGTGACAGCATTCAGATCTGGAGCATCCTGCGGCATCTCATCACCTCCAAACGACGGGTCATTGGGGTACAAGTCCTCATACTTGCCAATGGTGAGACGGGGAAACAGGGACAGCTTGGCTTCATGAGTAGTGAGGTTATTCTCATCATCTTTGACCCAAATTTCATCCAGGGGGATTGCATGAAGGCGTCCATGTGCCAAGATCAAGTCCTTGACAACCGCAGTTGGGGGGAACACCAAAGTCCATGCACTGAGTCCTGGCTCCTGGATGGTGATGGCACATCTGTCAGGGGCAATGGGCTGGCGTGGGACATTCGGGAAGAGCTCACGTCCTTGGGTCATGACTTCATGTTTCAAAGCCTGGAGCAGTTCATTGGGATCTGCAGGGGTGGCATCAGTGAACAACATGTGCATGTGACGTGCCAGTGATGCTGCCAGCCAAATTGAGTGCATTGGGCATGCCATCTGTCCTATCGCACACAGATTGAGCCGTTGGTTGCTTCCCCAAGGGAGGTTCAAAGGGACCCCATTCAGCAAAGAAACTTCCAGCACGTGCAAATGTCTCCAAGCACCTGCCTGTCCGTCAATGGCTGGAAGCTGCAAAAGTTGTGCATAGATGCCTTTGGTGGTCAGAAGTTCATCACTGAAACCAGTCGGCCTGCATTCACACTCACATGGCTGTGTCTGGTTGCCCCATGAGTGAAGTGCTGTCGGAAGCTTGATGTCGGGCCTGACCTGATGTTGCCTGAGTGATTGCCCACCCAATTGGAAACGTTCAAGTTCCGGTCCTTGCAACAGAAGTTGAGTTTCGTCGCTCGAAGGCCATCGATGCACATACGGCATAAGGTCTCTGACCACTAGCGAGGAGCCTGTGGGAAAGGCTGGGATCTTCACAGGTCCGATGCAAGGGTGTGTGGCAATGACCCACCAGCGATATCGGCAAGCTGACCAAACATTTTCAAGGCGCAGCGAACATTCAACAACATGGTATCCAAGCTGATCCACCAAGGCCTGCAAATGGCTACGGACGTACATGTTGTCTCTGGCTGGCACTACACATTCGATGATCAACGCGGGAGACTGAAGCAGGTACATCATACGAAGAGTGCCAGGAAGTGATGAAGATCTGCTGTCCTGTTGTCCTCGCTGTGAGCCACCTCTTGAGAACGGTTGACATGCTATGCCGGACATGATGGTGCAAGGGTCAGGGCAATGTGCAAAAACCAGGCTGGCAGTTGTGTCATGGGTGACGTCTGCACATACGATTGGAACCCCAGGGTGCAGTTGGCTGTGAAGTTCAGCGAGCTTTGGCTGTCGTTCAACGGAGCACCTGTGTCGAAAACCGGCACGGGAAAATCCAATGGACGAAATCCCAACACCTGAGCACAACTCAACAAGGTTGAAGACATGGTCAGCAGACAGAGATCGGTGAGCCAAAACCAAACTGGTGTCGTCCAGAACCAAGTCAACCACCGGGCCAGCAGACAAGAAGGACGCAGACAAAACGGTGACTTTGGATGCGCTAGTGACCTCAGGGGGGATAAGTCCTACCAATCTTACCACCTGCTCCCCGGGTACCACCTTTCCCACACCAGAGTTCTGCGCCCAAATGAGATTGTCAATGACCACAGACACCGGAGCCCCATTGCATAGACATGACCATTGTGGTCTGAACAGCGTATCTAAACAAGTTTGTTCGGATGAACCAGACATTGGGTTACAACCTCCCAAACATCAGCTAGCGAAGCCGCCCGTCTGTCACGGTTTTGGGCCAGGGCTGTTCCAAACCACCAACCAGTTATAGTCTGATTGCTTATAGAAGGATGAAATCGTGCCAAAGAATTGGGCTAGACTAATCAATAGTGAATAAACCCTTGATTATAGTGCCCCCGGGAAAAAAAAACAATTATAAACCACTTTACTAAATTACAATAAGTTTGTAAGTGAATTATGGCTATAATTCATACAAATAGGTAAACACATATGGTTATAATATATTATAATATGTTATAATAACAAATAAACGAATCCAGCTTCTCCCAATGTATGAAGGGGATTATAGAAGCTTACTCTTCATGATACACATTGTTTGGCGATAAAGATCAGGCGGCCTGAGCCGGCCTGCAAGGCGATCAAGATCAGTTGAGGGATAACAAACTCTCACCCATGGCCGAGGTTTCCTAATATAGGGCTACCCCATGCCACCCCCAGTTCTCATCCATTTATAGATGGTTTATAACCCTTATAAACCATCCATGAGTGGGGGTACCCCTATGACCATGAACACCTCCAAAGTGCATTGGTTTCCGCAACAAAGACCACCGGGCGTCCGAACAGCCATGTGCCAAGAGAGCCATGATTGTGGATCATCGCACAACAGCGGACGTTTTTTAAATTCCGTGGATTGGTCTGGGTATTTCTAGCGGATCCCTGCCATCAACCAATTGAACCAGAAATAGAATGTGGGGGTTCCGAAGAGTAGCTTGACAAAGGCTTACGGGAAAATCAAACCTGGAAACATGCAGGTTTTGACCACCAAATGTGGGGGTTTCATGTTTTTTTCTAAAGTTTACTGTTTCAATGTTCCCATCAGGGAAAAAAAAGTGTGAGAATCATGGCAAATCACGTCATACATTTTTGTGTGTTTCAGACATATTGTTGGTAAATTCACAGTGTGCTTTAAACGTATGGAAACCAAATCACAAAGCTGAACACTTTGAACATTGGACCCGGGATCCTGGAGATTTTGAAGGTTCATATGATTTCATGGTGATCTTCTCCAGGCCTTTGATTCTCTCTGAGTCATTCCAAGGCACTTGGGCTACCGAGAGCTCCCCAAAGCAGTAGCTTCCTCCTCCTAACCACTAAGCATAGAAAATACGAGTACCTTGAAACCAATCCAGATCTGTGACCTGGCTTACTGGCCTACTCTTTCTGATCGTTTGGTCCGGCCGTGTTTCCAGAAACCGCATTGGGTCCGGTTGATGGCGCTTGAATGAACACCGCAGCTGGAGCCCAAGATTTCAGCGACAAGAATGGATTGCTAAGGATGTATGGATAAATAATTTATGGCGCCCAGGAAAAAAAAGGCATCCATGTTGTCCCAGAAAATTTTGGTCTCCATCCATGTTTGAAAGTCATGAAATGTTGAGCGACCGTACTCTTGGTCAAATTTTGACACCTCTTGGGGCAAGCGTGGCGTATCTTTTTACACCAGAGCCATATGCTCCACGGAAGATTAGCAATATGAACCCTAAACATCACCCCGTCATGTTGGAACAGTGTCCATACCAGGGTCTGTCTAAAACTAGGGCACCCCAATTTTGATGTGTTTTCATCATCTGTAATTAGTAAATAATTGTTTTGGGGGGATACCCCATTTTCAGATTAATCCAAATGGAGCAGGTGGAAGACTTCAAATATCAACAGCTCCGTTTTTTCTGTGCCTTTTGTCATTTGCTCCGGACGGCGCTTCTTACGCCATCGCATACAAGTCCTTTCGGTGAGACGATCGTGCGTGCCTTTCGGTCCACAGATGAATCGGGCCAACAAACGCTTAAACCAACTGCAAGATACCTTCAAGAGGGGTCTCTGTTTGCATTTAGAACCCCATCCTACCAAACATATCCACCATAAGACCATAAATTCAATCATTAATGAGATGAAAAGGAAACCGAACATACCTATCTGGCAATGTTCAACCATTTTCAAAAATCTCTGACCAGGAGTAGACTTCCACAAGTCATAACGAACTGGCATATGTTTGGGGAAATTCCACCATTAGGAGTTTTTGAACATTGTTAATAGGTACACAATATAAGGTGTGTTACGTAACGTACAATGGTTGATTTAGTTATAGAACATAACTTACCCACAGGATCCATGTATGCTATATATGGTAACATTTACCATCAATATACCCCCAATGTTAGCATATACCATACATGGATCCTATGGGTTAAGACACAATAACTGAGGTCTGTTTCTGCCTTTCCTTTTTTTGCCGTGACAGTGGCCTCTGAAACTGCAGGACCTGCTGGAATTCGTAAAAAACATCGCTGGCGCAAGCACTGAGGGCCGCGGGAAGCATGTTCAAAAAAACATTGAACACTTTGGGTCTGTCTGACTGTCTGAAAATGTTAGGGAAAATCCAACAATTTGGACCGTTTAGAACTTTAGAATGTTCCTGGTGAATTGATGCCATTTGGGGGCAACATGGGGCAACCATGTGTATGTATATATATATTATCATATATATATTATATATATATATCATATATCATATAGTATACCCTATTTTCAGAGACATCCACATGGACTTCTGACACAATTTCTGACACATCAATTGCTCATTCATTGTCAAACGACTGGCATCTGGACCCCCAAAGCTGCCTCTGCTTCAGGAAGGATGACTCAGCGATAAAGGCATGTTTCACCTGCCAATCGCACCACTGGTTCTTGCTGTTATGGCCGGTTTTCCCCACATATGCCGCATATATGTTCGTTTACAGGAGGGTAATCTCCTTGAACAGCTTGTCTTTTCTTTCTGATCATATGAACAAATGTTTCTCACACACCTCCTTTTGTAAACAGCATGCAGGAGTCGACACGCAGCAAGTACCAAGATCATTCCTGCATTTCCCCAGAAACATCAGCTTTTGGGCTTTAACCACGATTCAACCATCACGATTTGATATTCTACCTGCCAGAAGTCGAAAATACCTTTCAAAAGAACATTGTTCTTGGGTGGTTTTCACACCCAGCTATGCCTTTCATCGCCGTAGTCGGCACCTGTCAAGACAGCGTGGAATCATGGAAGTGTTCATAACAATAAAAATCCAATTCTTGCTGATGACATCCAAAATCAAATTCTATTCGTGTTGCATGTGTTATTTTTGCATGATTTTCCTTCAATCCGCAGTTTTGATGTAAATCACCACTCGTGTTTATCAAGTTCCCCATTTTCATCATTGAAATATCCCCATTGCTGCTGTTTCAAGCTCATGCTATTTATATAATGCTGATTCCAAATACGATGACTGGTTGGTGGATTGAACACCTCTGAAAAATATGAGTTCGTCAGTTGGGATTATGATTCCATATGATTCCCAATAGATGGAAAGTCATAATCCAGATGTTCCAAAGCACCAACCAGATGACATCTGTATGTGGTTGGGCAACTCTTGGTAGCTCCAAACCGCCTCCATATTTCATGGGGAATATGAAAACCCATAGCTCCAAATCGCTCCCTCCTAACCACTGGATTTTTCATGATGCTTCAACCCTCCCATGGTTCTCCATCCCAGACGTCCCAGACCCCGGGGGTCAGGCCCCGCCCCTGGGCTTCCGGGCAGAAAGCCTCGATGTGCGGCTCCCGTGCTGCCCAGTGGGACGGCCTGCAAAATCCATGGGAAACCCAGGGGAAAATCATGGGAAATCCATGGAGGTTTCATGATGTTAAATGGTTTGTATGGTTTTTTTAAAAAATGGGATTTACTTAAAAACAATAATATATCATGGATTTTGAATGGGATTACTCTTATATATATATATATAAGGGATTTTGAATGGGATGTTACTCAAAAACCAATAAGGACTTCACTATCAAACGGAATTGGTCATTACCCTCCCGCAATCGGGACGCAAGCTAAGGAATCCCGGGAAAAATCATCGGACTTTGATGACCGGAGAGTAATAGGTTTTGATCCATAGCCAGATGAGCTTTTTGGCCCCCTCCCAGTTGAAAAAACATGTTTAAATCCCCTATGTCTAAATAATTGAATACAAATTTTGAACACTGCAAGGAATGGTTTGGATGCTATTAAAAGAGGTATATAAATGCCTACGAATGGATCCATGACCAATTGACTCCCAAAATGTCGGCAATTTACCCGAAACCTAAAGTTTGACCGCTGGAGACAAATGGGGGTTTCCTAAAATAGGGGTACCCCCAAATCATCCATTTATAGATGGATTTTCCACTAGAAACTCAACTGTCCATTTTGGGGTGCCCGATTTATGGAACCCCCCAAAATGGCTTTGGATGGTAAAATAATATGGTATACTCGGTGGCTCATCCCAGGAATCGTAAGTGGGATATAACCCCAGTTATAAATGGGATAAGTAGGGTTAATCCACTTATGATTGGGCTTATAACCCACTTACGAGCCGTGGGATGCCCATGTTTCCCAATCCACCATCGATCATCGCGCCGCGATTTCCGCGCGCCTTCTGCTTGTTGCTTCGATCGAACACACCTCGCTCTTCAGGGAAGAAGCCCTCCTCGGTGTGACTGAAAAAGGTGCTGACCCCAAAGCTGCAAGGGTTACCGTAACGGTTGCCCTCCAGTAGACTAACATGTAACATATATAGAATATCGAAAACACAATTTTAATATACTGTAGGTAAATCATTGCATGGCTATTCTCATATTAGTTTACGAAAGGGTAAATGGATATTTGAATGGAGAGTTCCTAAAATGGAGGATCCCAAAGTCATCCAAAATTGGTCATGTTTGATGGATGGGTAAATACATGTAGATACCAGGAATGGAAGTCATATAGAAATTTGGTTCCCCCATTTTTTTTAGCCGCATACCCAAACTAATTGAAAGACAAAAATCACCAGCATGCAGAAAATGCGAAGTGCACGAAAGTGCCAGGCGTCACACTGTTCGACTGTTCGACGTGGTAACATAGCCATTTAAATGGTCTACTTGGTGGTTCATCCCACGGCTCGTAAGTGGGTTATAACCCCAAGTATAAGTGGACTGACCCTACTTATCCCATTTATAATTGGGGTTATATCCCAATTACTAACTGGGAGGAGCCACCAAGTAAGTGTCTCCTGCTCGACATCCTAATAATCGCTGGGTGTTAGCCCTGGACGGTCTAATCCAAGATTGATGGCCAGGGTGTTGTAACTTACGCTCACTGATGCCACCTGCTCGCAATGCTGTGTGCAATTCATGAAAACGTTTGCGATTCCAATCTTCTACCACAACAATTACCTTTCATCTGCTAAGGTTTGTGGGGAATTCTGCTGTAAATGTAAATGATAATTGGTCATTGCCATGTGGCCATGTGTAATTTGTCATCCATCTTGGTGTCTTTGTTCAACCCCGCGCTGCCATAGAACGAAACATTCACCGTCTATTGGCCCAATGGATGGTCAAGATGCCTGCGCTGTATGTAATCGCCTTGTTCCATTGGGGGTATATAGACCATCCATTTTAACACGGAGAAAATCACAAACCAGGCAGAAATACAGTTATACATAACATATTAGAACTGGTTGGGTGCCCTTTGATACTTGGGAAACGAAACCTTCTCATAGACTTTAAGTCGTTGGTTATTCTTGTCCACTGAGGAAGCACAAGCCTGATCCCTTCAACTTGGAAGGTCCCTGAATGTAGGCCACCCAGGCCCCCCCACGTCTTCGACTCCACTAAGAGGTGCTCGTCCCTGCCGGCGACGCCTGGAGCAAGGTGGGGTCCCTCAGAGATCTTTGTTGGTATATAGAACCCAAGGGTTACCATGATTACTATGGTTATAAGTATGGCTAAGTTGGGTTACAACTCCAAAAACTATATATAACTATATAACCTATAAATATAGTATCACTTTTGAGATAACTATGATAACTATGATACTATGATAGTTTTGTGATATATAATTATATATTATCTATGATACTTTTAAGTTATAAGTATCACTTAAAATATCACCAACCATAGTGAAATTGGAGTTGTGTTCACCAATTTAGCCATTGTTTTTTTGGGACCCCACATTGAATTGAAGGGTAAGAATTGCAAACATGTTGTTGTTTTGTGATCATCGAACGTGATGGTTTTGCTCGGAAAAACCATGGAGATTTAAGCACAGAAGCATTGCTATTTGGAGGGTGTCTGAATATGGGATATGCCACCAAAATAGCAATTTTATATCATAGAGAAAAGGTTACTGTAGGATCTATTGGAGTTCCGGGCTGCGATACCTTATTTCCAGACCAAATCGAATATCTTTGTAGAGTTCAAGAAGTAGCCGAAGTTCATACTGTTTTTTTTTCCGGGAGTTGTTTCCTGCGGGCACCTCTCTTCTGATATGCAACCTTGCTTCTCTCTTGGGCTGCTGCATGCTAAGAATATGAACAGAATCAATATCCTAACCCAAATTTCAACAACCTGGACCCTCATTCACCCACCAACAATTGGTGCTTACCCAAACAAAAGAATTGCGTGGTTCCCTATGTTTCAAAGGTACAGCTGGGGATCCAGGTCCTATTTTGTTTAGCTGCTTAGATCTGCTGAGTACGTATATTCCCATTCGTGGCAAACGATTGCAATAGAGTATTGGACTAAATTATCCATCCAAGCTTGACGCACGACATCGGAACAATACTTTCAGTACTCCATCCCTCGATCATATGAGAAATATCACCAATTAAGGAATCTGAAAATTAATAGATCCAAAACAAAACACCACGGGTTTCATTTGGGAGATCCCCATGTTTGATCCATAAACCCCAATTGTTGATAGTTACAACGTAGGCCCCTAGTTATAAGTTGGTGTGCAACCCCGACGAACACTAGTTCGTTAGAAGTATCATGGTTACCATGGTGAAATTGGAGTAACGTATCCACCAACATCCAACTTAGCTATCATGAATCAGCTCTAAATCCCATTAAAATCCATTTAGATCTTCATTTTCCCCATATTTTCCCATGGTTTTCCCATTGAATCCCCATTGTCCATCACTTTCCCATGCTTTCTATCGTAGCTGCCTTCGGAGGTCGGTATGTCTGCCGGCTCCTGGAGAGCTGGTCATGTACAGCCACGATTTGACCAGAAATGGGAAGTTTGAACTGATTTGAACCTGGTTGGTGGTTTCAATCCCTCCGAAAAAATATGAAAGTCAGTTGGGATGGTTAGTCCCAAAATATGGAACAAAACATGTTCCAAACCACCAACCAGTAAACTATTCATGAGAGTTGCGAAACTTGGATATAACCACATGACATAGTGTTGGACTTTTTCGCTTTGTGACCCTGAGAGTATTGGGTTAATATGGATTTACAAGCCGGTTTACAACTAACTTCTAGGGTTTATCCACTTCTATGGGTTGTCATTGGGTTTGTGGGGCTTAAAATTTAAAATTGATGGATATAAACACACTTTAAGTGACAAATCATTTGTAACCAGCCGACATCATAAAAATGAAAATAAATAAATAGACAATACAACAGGTTGTACACTAGTAACCACTTGTAACTGGAATAGGTATGATAAAGACATGTATTATAATGTATATATATATATATAATATGTAAACACACAACTGGGTTATGATAAGTGGGTTCTGCATGAACTGCAATTTGCACCACAAGTGAACGAGTAGGTACAGTGGGTGGGTTATATACCCCCAAAAATGATCACAACTATATAGACTATATATATATATATATATATATATTGGACATGTCTTCAATGAAATGATCCTGGTGCTCCATAAGAGATATGAATCCGTCAAAATGGGTGTTTAGCGATGCGGTACCCTCTTTTTTCAACCTACAAACACTTTGGTAAACTCTTTGGAAAATGATCTCCATTACTGGTGGTAAATATCCATAGCCATCTTGAATTACCAGAGGGTAACCCAAAAAGAACATCATTCAAATTATATAGTTTTTGAAACCCAAAATAACCCAAAAAAGTAACCCAAAATTGCCAGATTAGCAACAAATTATATAGTTTTTGAAAATACTGTCAAAAATAATGAGTGGTTGAAGTAGCGACGACGTCAACATTGTCTGTTGCTTCCCAGCCGTCCAGCAGTTAACCTAGTCTGACCAGTCCAACCAGGATGAAAATTGTTGTCCTCTCTAGCTTATCTGATTGGCAAACATTATCGGTACCATCCACCCAAAAAAACATGCACGTGATTAGTGTATCATATTGTTTGCACAAATATATATATATAATGTAGTATGGCAAATATTATATATATATTATACAATATATAATATTTGTTTGTTTGTTTATTCTTGAAATTTAAAATATAATCATATGACTGCAAACCCCAAATATGCATAGTTTACCAAAATGTCCCCAATTCAATGGCACCTTTGGATATCTCGAATTATGAACAAACAACGCATGCATCTCCCATCCACGCCTCCATGTTGAAGGGGCCTGGGTGGGTCCGGCCAACCGAATCAGGGGGACTGGAAAAACGGCAGTTGATCCTCTGCCAAAAAAAACTGTGTCTGATATGTATAGAATCATGTTGGGAATCAAACAACACCCCATTCAACAATGAGCAACTGAAGGGATGGCCAAGCAGCCACCCAGCAAGCGGAGTCAGAAGTGAGTGAAGGTTTACTCGTGCCAAAAAAGGATCCAACATTAACAAAAAATTAGGGGCCGACCCACTGTAACAAAACTAGGTCTTCCACAAACTGAATGTGATGGTGGGCAACAACTAGTGGGGTTTCAGCATTTCATCCCGCCGCAGGGAACATCGCCCCATTGTGGCTGACTTGTCCGTCTATGTCCAACGTATTTGTCGGTTATGATAGCAACAAAAGGCCACCATGCCGCCAAAAGTCTCACTTCATCTTTGTTTCAGTCCAACTCTTTGGGTTCAGCGTCTCTCAATTTCAAACAATATACCGAGTCAACAGCAAAGAATTGATGAGCAATTGCTGGTTGAACATGGTTGAACGAACGAAAAACTACGGGTTTGATTTAAATCCCCATCTCTGGCGTTATATCACCAAAAGGCACTTGTAGCTGATTAGCCTATATCCCCATTGAAGTGGTTAACAAGGAGACACAGAAACATTAGTGACCAAGGTTTACCCAAGTCACGGCTGAAAAGAATTCACACAATCAAAGCGGGCAGATGTAAGGAAGCATATCCTGGAAAACAACGTCGCTTTATGTGCTGGTGCGCCATATCTTCCCAAGCGTGGTAATCCTTGAGGCGATTTTAACTTCAACTTTGCGCAGCGCGCTGTCGAAACGGACGTCCTTGCCAAAGCCCTTGCGCTCTGATTTCCCTAATGGCACACCCATGAAAAGCAAGCAAAACATCGTCCGTCGTCCGATTGCTTACGTTTGGCCAAGCGCTCAGTCACATTTGGCGAGCAGCCGCTTCCATTCAGCTTGATCACATGTTCGCATCAACCTGTCGCCTTTGCACTGCCAATGTGCGCGTATGGCTGAACCTGGGTTAAGGCTTCATCGTGTCGAAACGTAACTGCGTCTTGCTCCTTCACTTGTTCTTGCCACGTATCCAGCTGCTACTTCAAGTACCAAACTGATCCTAGATGGAGGTTTTGTAGCATACACAAAACAATTCTTTGGGGAATACTGCCTTCTGTAGCCATAATAAGTGGTTCTATGCCAGCCGTTGACCAGTTATCGAATTCCGTGGCCATCAAATAGATCTGCACTCGCATTCATTGGCTACTAGTTGCATACCAAATATCCTTGATTCCAATCCGTAATCCCTGTTATGCAGGTTTGCCAGGGTAATCCAGTCAATCCGCAATCCCATGACATGTGTGCAACTTTATGTGTGTGGCTATTCTGTTCTGATTCTTAGGAAACTTTGCGCCGCAGAGATTATTCTGCATGTCATGTCAGCCACAATAACACCGACAAGGGTGTTTTGGAGTCTGAAGATGCTATCCTGGTATATCCTGGTGCTATTTCACGCTAGGGATTCTTTCGCATGTTAGCGAAAATAACCCCGAAAAGCTTCATATTTTCTAGGGATATTCCCTTACATAGGCCTAAAAAATACGCCATATATATGGAATCGGTACCTCCAATCAATCGGTTCCTGAAATGTCCGTTGACGGCCCTGGCACCAAAAATCTCTATGTCCAAGCCCCAAGGCGATGCCGCACCGGGGTGTTCTCTGGGTTGAAGTATAGATATACCGACCATGAACCCTACAATGTGAGGCTCCCAAGATACCTAAGTTGGTGCACATAACTTCAATAACTATGGTTTATGGTATTTATAACTATAGTTACTGGGGCGAATCTAAACCAATTTAAAACTGGGGGGCCTCACATTGTAGTTAATCTAGTTATAAACCAACGACTAGCCTAGCATTTGGGGCACCATGAAAGTTAAGTCGGTATTGTTGATGCTGAAACTATTCATGAGAGTTACGAAAACTGGATTTAACCGCATGACATAGTGTTGGACTTTTTCGCTTTGTGACCCTGAGAGTATTGGGTTAATATGGATTTACAAGCCGGTTTACAACTAACTTCTAGGGTTTATCCACTTCTATGGGTTGTCATTGGGTTTGTGGGGCTTAAAATTTAAAATTGATGGATATAAACACACTTTAAGTGACAAATCATTTGTAACCAGCCGACATCATAAAAATGAAAATAAATAAATAGACAATACAACAGGTTGTGCACTAGTAACCACTTGTAACTGGAATAGGTACGATAAAGACATATGTAAGGGGATATACCCCCAATTCATATGGCCAAAAATATGGTACTAACGTACCTCCATTTTGGGATCCTGGAATTCCCATTGATTATACCCTCTGGTAAAGTCAAGTTGAGGCTTGTTGAGGCTTATACCCTCTGGTAAACGTTTACACAACTGTAGAACATCACCATTTTGAATAAGTAAATCAACGAACTAAATGGGCTATGTTCAATAGCTCTGTTAGTCATTACCAGAGGGTATTGTTGATGCTTATCTACCTAGAAAATCCCAATGACTCATTTTACCCCTGGGTTAATAGTGGATTATCACTACCAGGTGGGTTGGTAAAATGAATCATCTGACTTTCAGGCTAAGTTGAGGCCGGCGCCGTATGCTGTGCAGATTCATCTTTCTCAGGGCCTTCGGCACATGGAGCACCGCCTTCAGAGGTGAAACTTGCGGCAGAATGAGCGGCTGGGATGAACAACAACAGTATGGCTAGCTCTATTTAGTTAAGTTATACACACAAATGTATGTATATGTATATGTATGTATGTATGTATATGTATATATATATTATAATATACATATATATATATATGGTACCCAGCAAGACCTACCTTATATGTATATATATATGTATATATATATATATATGTACGGATATAATTATATATATATATACAGTAGCAACAAGTACATATTCAGTGTATATTTCTATGATCTTATATGGATGTAAAAACAGAATCATATAGATATAGATGGATCCAAATGTACACATATGTAGATACACCACCCCTCATGGCTGGATTAACAGCTGTTACCTGTTCTGCAGTAAAAACTCTCGGAGGATTGGCAGGTTCTGGCACTGCCTTTCCGGATGCAGCTGGAGTTCGAGTGTGTGCTTTATTGGCCTTTGAGGCTCTTGCTGGGGCTTTCGCTGATTTTTCTGCAGCGGCAGCACTTGCAGTCTCTAAACCAGGTCCTTACATCCTGGGCTCCTGACACTTGGATTGTTTCTCCCATTTCTCCCACTTCTGGACGTTGAAATGTTGGGGGCTTTAAAACGGGGGGATGGTTTTTTGGAGAAAATGATCAGGAACGTCCGGAACCTTGTTTTAGCTTTTTAACGTCGACAGTAATGGCTCAGATTCTTCTGGCGAAATTCGAATATGAAAAACGATTTACCCTCTGGTAAACTAACATAACTATGGAAAATCACCATGTTCAATGGGAAAATCCACTATTAATGGCCATTTTCAATAGCTATTTTGACATAACCAGAGGGTAACCTTTTCAAAGTTCGGCCATGGCTGAGGATTATTCCCCAGAGCACCATGAATCCCGAGAGGTCACTAGAATTTGGGGGGTCACATGTCGAGGGTCCCGAATATGCATGTAAGAACTACCCTGGGGTTATATAATATATCAATGGGAATTTCAGGAACCTAAATTCCAGGTACCTACCATATATAAGGCCTATTTTTTAGGCCAGAAAATTTCAGGGAATATCCCCACAATTCATATGGCCTTTTATGGTACAGTAATTACCTCTATAGCTACCATAGCTATGAAAGCCCGCATGATTTCCGCAGGGGAACGACTGTTCGCCGCTTCGCCTCCACGGCCAGATTTCAGGTAGCCATAGCTGGCATAGCTAAGCTAATATGCTGTTGATATATCTCATTCCAAACACCAAAATGGGCAAATTAAATTGAAAAAATGAGGTATATCAACAGGTTAAAAAGATGTATAACTACGGTATAACCATAACCATATCATTCTAACCTGGTGTGTACTTTCCTTTCCCCCCGAAGTTTCACACCTCCTTTCTATGGTCCCACTCATACGCGATTTCATTTTGTGTTATGTAAGCCATGGTTCCCTTGGGGGTGTTTCATATGAAGGGGGGATAACTTCACAACTTTGTATACCTATTGACCTTATCATGGTACAATATGATGTGTACATTGTTTTCATGTGTGTGTGCAATGTAATGTAATGTAATGTCATGTATACATATGCACAATATGTGAAATGTAATGTATAATGTGCAGTAAAATGTCTGTGCATACTGTCCATCGATACGTTTGTCATTTTCTATGTACATCATATCACAATTACATACAAAAGTTTCCATAAATGGGGGTACCCCCCCACAATCATCAAGGTATAGATGGATTTTCATAATTTTCCCATGAAATCAGCTCGACTATCCAGCTATTGAGTATCCCCATTTAAAAACCTTAAAAAAAACATCCTGAAAACCATTTATATGTAACTATTTATGGAACCATTTATTGCTGGTTGGTGGTATACCAACCCCTCTGAACAATATGAGTCAGTTGAGATGATGACATTCCCAATCTATGGAAAGTCATAATCTAGTCATGTTCCAAACCACCAACCAGGTCATCTCATTAACCATTATTAACCACTATTAACCACCATTATTAACCACTATTAACCACCATAATGGCTGTTCCAAACCACCACTATTCACCACCATTTATGGAACCTTCAAAACATCGCTGAAATCAAACCACCATTGGAACGGTTCCACCTTGTCGTAGTCCAGTGATACCACGCTGGGATTGAAGCCACTGCCACAGACAAGCAGAGTGTCCTCGTTCACCTCGCGAGCCCCGTGTCGTGTCGGGTGATGGAGCCAAGCTTCGTGAATGATGGAAACCCTAAACCACCATCCATGCACTTTGGTGTATTATTGCTGGTTGGTGATTTTAACCATCTTGAAAAATATTAGTCAGTTGGGATGAGTATTCCCAATATAGGGGAAAATAAAAAATGTTCCAAACCACCAATCAGATTTGGTGTATTATTGGAACATGATTGAATGGAGAAAAATGATGGGAAACTTATGGGCAACAGTCAGGGATGCTCCAAATGCCAACACGCAGATGGAGTGGTAAAATGACCCAGTCTCAGCTCTTGTGGCAATGATTGGCCTACAATAGCTTGGAGCAACCCTGGATATTCGTGGGTAATTGTTTGAGCAATAGGTTACAGCAAGAAATGTACTTTAGTTCTGTGTTGATTCATGATTCATCATAGTAAATCAGATGTAAAATTGGTATATAGGTCATTTAATGGTCATTTCGTGACCAGATTGGCGACTCTCCGGCAGGTTTCATGCGAATCGACTTCCTCCAAACCAGTTGGTTTATAGGACGGTGGGTTGAATCACGAAGGTTATCGAGCACTATGCACGCTACCCGGCCTGGTAAACATACAAAAAGCGAACTGGAAAATGGCCATAGAAAGTGGATTTACCCATTAAAAATGGTGATTTTCCATAGTTATGTAAACATTTACCAGAGGGTAATATATGAGGAATTGACCCCATTTTTTCGTTGCTGGGTTGAACAACTAGTCTCGTTCGAACATCATTCAACTTGCACGAATGTTTTTTTTCGAACAACCAAACATCTATAGAACTTAGGAACCCAACTTGCCCTCTGGTAATTTTAATTCAACATAGCTATGGACCTATGGAACATGGCCCGTTTCGTTCCAAAAAAAATACATGCTTTTAATGATTTACCTACTGTTTTTGTGCTGGCTTTTTCCATACAAGGCTGTGTTTCTCCACCAGTTATATATAAGTTGAATAATCAACCCCATCAACTATACAGATATCTCCATCATAAACCATAGTTAACATTAGGATACATTAGGTTACAAATCAACTTACCCTCTGGTAAACATACAAAAAGCTATTGAACATGGTCATAGAAATAGTTGATTTACCCATTCAAAATGGTGGATCGTTCCATGTTTTTTGTATGTTTACCAGAGGGTAAATCCCATGAAACAGCCATTAAATCGCATAAAACTGCCATTAAATCCCATGAAGTTAACATTAGGTTACAAATCCTTAAGCAACTCAACTTAGCTAAGAAACTGAAGCACCTTGTAACCACCGAGGCCCCCCACAGCGCTGAGACAACTCAGCGCCGCCCCTTTTTCGCGCGGGGAAAAGTGCCAGGTCGACCTAAATTTTCCCGAGCCCCACGGAGCCGAGGGATGGGAGTTTCACCCGAAAAACCATGGTTACCCTCTGGTAATTTAACAAAAAATTGTGATTTATAGTGGATTTATCCATTAAAGATGGTGATTTATAGCCAAAAAATGGTGATTTATCGATTCTTTACTGGAAAATGGTGATTTATATATAGTGGATTTATCCATTAAACCATGGTGATTTTCCATGAAATACCCGGCATGGTAAACATACCAAAAAACGAACTGGAAAGATCCACCATGTTATAGCTGGGTAAATCAACTATTTCGACTGGGCCATTTTCAATGCAGATGGTAAACCAACAATCATGGCATAATCACAGAGATTAATCGTGCAATGATATCAATGATTAATCCCTATCTTTGATATGATACTTGGTGGCCCCCACGTCTTTTTTTGTTTCTTGGTTTATAAACCCATCGAATGGTGGATATTTCCACCGTTTTTTTTTCCCTAGTTGCACTGTTGTCAACCGTAGCCAACTGGGGTACCAACTTGCAGGAGTTCATGGGGAAGTCACAAGTAGATGAGTCTTACTTAGAATTTGTAGATGATGTGCCCATGAAAAACGATGTTTTTTCTAGGGTAATATCATTACCCTATGGTGGTTCTTATGATATATTATAATATACCCAAGTAGATCCTACAGGCGTCCGCTTGTGCATAAAAAAGCTCCTGTTTTATAGGGTTCTTTCCATTGCCTATGTTTGATTGCCATAGGGTGATATCTTTCGAATAGAATTTACAGATCATGTATCCTCTAGTAAACTAACATGTGGCATATTTCTTCTCCTGCTCCTTTTCCTTTCTCTTCCTTTTCAACTTCTTTTCCTTCTTTCTAAGCTCCTTCTCGATCTCCTTCACCTGATCATCCCAACTGCAAGGCTGCTTGATGTTGGTCTGCACCTCGACGTTGTTGACCAAAGGCAGCTCGATGTTGGTCTGCACCTCCACCGAGGAAACCAAGGGTCCAGGACGTGCTGCTGGTGAGGAGCTTGGTGCTGCTGGTTCAGCATATTTCTTGGGTGGATAGTAACATAGCTATTTTTTTGGGCTACTAGTAACATAGCTATTTTTTGGGTGGATCATGCAGTTCGATGATTTATGTATGTTTCCATAGTTTTCTTAGTTTACCAGAGAGAGTGCCTATATATGCCTATATAATTGTGTTATCTTGTCATCCAGTATTTCTCTTGGGATGACAGAATCCACGAAAATGTGATCCCAATTTGTCTCGAAATCATCGCACGAAACCGGGATGGTTCAAGTCATGGAATTCGTTTCAAATGAGATGATGATGATGTTTGAACATGATTTTAGCTGGATAGAACAACCCCCCCAAACAAATGCAACATAGCCATGACCCTCCGGTAATTCAACATAGCCATGGAACAATATGGAACATGGTCCCTTAGCCCTTGATAATTTATTTTCTTATTCAACATCGGTGATGTTCCAAAGCCATCTTCTTAGTTTAGCGGCTAGAATGAACACTACCGCCAGTCAGCTTCCCAGCTGATAGTTACGGATGATCCCCCACTCCTTTCTCCAAAGAAAACGAAGCCTGGTTTGGTTTTGAACATGTTCACTTGGGTGTTCCCGATTTTCAAGTCACTATCATCTAGGCATTGTGACATGTTCATTGTACTAGTTACATCCTTGCTGATGACATCGGTTTGCTGATTACTGATGTACACCCTGAGTTGCGCTGGCTCAAGATGGTCCCATACAAGAGTTAAAGCAAAACCGATGTGTAAAATATGGAACAAAGCACTTGTCTTCAGCATATCCAAACTCTTTGTCAATTTTCCCTTTTCGTTTGTTGGAATTGATTGGGGAATTCATATATTCTCTTGTTGGATCATACCTCACGTACCAACCTAATATCATATTCTTGGTGATATATCTTGTATATACTATATATATATATACATGTAGAAAAAACAATCCATACGAGATATTACTCATTTACTCATCATTGTCCTCACCCATATGCTCCATGGTGCTGGAATATTTACCTACATTTACCCCAAAAATCAACCAAATGTAGGTAAATATACCAGCACCATGGAGCATCTGGGTCATGATTAAAGCAATCCCAGAGGATCCATGTATGGAATATTTACCTACATTGACCCCTAAAGTAATTTAAAAATAATCCCAATGTAGGTAAATATTCCATACATGGATCCTTAGGGAATGATCCTCCTCATCCCTCGTCGACCGCACTGCAGCAGCAAGGTACTCCCCTCGATTGCGACACCAGATCCGCATCGCGCCGTCCGCGGCACAGCTGCAAAGGGCCTGGTCCGAAAAAATCGGATCGGGCGTCACGGTCGAAATTAGCCAATTAATAGTGAATTATAGTGGATTTATAGTGGATTATAGTCAATTATTATCGATTCTTTACTGGAAAATGGTGATTTATATTGGATTTATCCATTAAACATGGTGATTTTAAAAATTTTCCAATTATACCCGGCCTGCTAAACATACAAAAAACTATGGAAAGATCCAGCATGTTATAGCTGGGTAAATCCACGATTTCGACTGGACCGGGTACTGGTGTTTTAGGTGAATTTTGCCAACACAGCTGGGGTAACATTCTAAGACGATCTTCAGATGGGGTTTTTCGTGATGATCTGCCTCGGGTGGCCCGAACAAAATGGACGTGGGAACCAAGAACTGTGGGAATCCTCCACTTTGCATGTCCACAAATCATTTGGGGAACACTATAGATAATATTATATAATAAATAGTCTAGACAATTTACTATGGTATATATATATTAATTCTGAATTCTAAAATGCTAACAAACCAAGATTTCTGGGTTTCGTCTGACAATGTGCCACTCAGGCCGTCCCAGAATATGAATGTCGGTGCAATTCTTCCATAGGTCAAAACCCTTCTGCCCTTCCTCCAACTTTTTTGATAGCTGGCAAACGGAGATGTCATTCTGTCATTCCCGCAGTTCCCAAATGACCACAAGCTGGTGCCTCTCCTGGCCCTTCCGGTGGGGTATACAACGGTAATACGGTATACTCCAACATTCATAGGAATCAAATCTGCCCATGATATCCCCACATCCTCCATGATGTACTAGTTGTATTCCCATTGAATCCCTGAAGTTGAGATTCCCATGTTTAATGGTCACTATTTTTCAGGGTGAAACCCCCGTAAACAAGTAACAGATATGGAAAGTCGTTGGCTTCGGACAAGCACCTACCATTGGTGAGCTTTTGTGACATCTGTGTAAAGGTTCCCCGGTCATCCTCAAAACAACATCATTTTTTCATGGCAAAATTCCCATCTTCGTTGCGGGCCCATGGCCCCTACAACAACGGAATGTCCAGGAGCCCCGGACGCCAGGCAGCAAGGCGAGGGCTTCCACCTCTTTTGGCTGGTGAGGAGCATCTCGTTGATGGATCTTTAGGGATGTTTAGGGAAGATATATCCAACTAGTAAATACATGGGAGGTTCATGGGCCTGATAAATCAACTGAACATGAACAACTTAAGCAATTAAAAATGATGATGGTTGATGATGATTTATCGTGATTTACCTATAAAAAACCAAATGGCGATTTAGGCTTTATGATACCCCAAGCTAGCCGAATTCACTGACCATTTCAGGTACCGATTTATTGGAGGTACCTATCCCTACCATGTATAAGCTCTATGTAAGGCCTATGTAAGGAGATGTATACACACCCAAAATATGGTTTACATAGGACAGTACCTCCAGTTAATAGGTACCTGCCAGCCGGCCATTTTTCAGTCTCGGTGATTTCTCTCACAACCAGCCAGGTCTGGTTATGGTTAAAGCCTCACAAAAACAATGGGTACATACCCTCTGGTAAACTAACATAACAATGGAAAATCACCATTTTTAATGGGTAAATCGACTATAAATGACCATTTTCAATAGCTATGTTAGTTTACCAGAGGGTAATGACTCTGTTGAGGTTTGGTGATCGTTTTTCACCCTGGGATGCTTCCTGGAGATCCCCACTGGAGATCACACTGGGAATGTGGGTACAGTATCACCCTCATGATGGAAGGCCAACTCTTCTGCAACACAGAAACCGGTTGCATAAAACACCAAGATCACCGGCGGCCAGATGCATTCGAATGATATTTTCCGCTCGTAACTGTTGGTCTCAACACCAGTGATGTTTGGGGCAATTAGGCACTTCCACAAGGATGAGGATAATTCCCATGTTTAATACGGTTTTTACTCTGCTACTAAAGAATCGTCAATCCGATATGGGTCTTAATACTTAAGAACATCCTCAGACATACAGATGTTAGAGATTTCTAGCATTACACCCTAACATGTTGGGGTGAAATATGGATCCAAACGTCACCATCAACTATATTTACAATTTACATCAATTTACAATATATTTATTATTAGGCCACAGGAGGTTTTTTTGTCCGATGACCAAGTAATGCCAATTTCATGGTTAGTGTGGGATTCCCAGTTTGTGGATCTCCAAATTTTGAGTCGAAAATTCACTCTCAATTCCAGTCCCAAGCATCAGGCAATAGGCTTTGAATTTAAACATCTCTTTCACCACTTGCAGGTCGACTTCCATGATTTATGCCTACGCTTCGGTGGTCTTGATTTAGTGATTTGACTTGTTGGTTGAATTCGTTTAATTCGCATGTCAAATGATAACTGTTCTCACAGCAATTCAAAAGAGTTATATCAAAACATAACTGTCATAACAACTGGTTTACATTTACATCACCAGAAACAGTTATATCAACAATTCTGGTTCACATTCACATAACATACAACCAGAAACCACATCCAGAAAAATTTACTGGTGCTTAGTAGGGAAAGGATGGGTTGCTGGGGGTTGCTGGGATGATTATTACTAGTGATTATGGATCATTCCCATCCATTCCCTGCGTTTAGCACCGGTAAGCTTATTAGTATCCCATTCATTATCCCATTCATTATCCCATTATTACCCCAGTATTATCCCAGTATTATCCCATCATTATCCCAGTATCATCCTATCATTATCCCATCATTATCCCATTATTATCCCAGTATCATCCCATCATTATCCCATTATTATCCCAGTATCATCCCATCATTATCCCATCATTATCCCAGTATTATCCCATCATTATCCCATTATTATCCCAGTATTATCCCATCATTATACCATTATTATCCCAGTATCATCCCATTATTATCCCAGCATCATCCCATCATTATCCCATCATTATCCCATTATTATCCCAGTATTATCCCATCATTATCCCATTATTATCCCAGTATTATCCCATCATTACCCCATTATTATCCCAGTATTATCCCATCATTATCCCAGTATTATCCCATCATTACCCCATTATCATCCCCATAAAACCAGGAAAAAAAACACCGACCAGCAACACCCGGTCACAACGGGCGCCCCCACAGCCCCGTTGTGACCACGGAGATCGCGCAGTGGCGTGGTCTGACGCAGGTCCCATTGCCTGGGATCCAAATGGTGGGTCAGCTTCACCAGGGGATATGTATGTATGTATATGAATATATACATACATATACACATACATTTATATAACATATAATAATATATATAACATAATGTATATATATATATATTTATTTAAACAACATATATATATATGGGCAATTTAGAATAAATCTTACCTCGTCATCTCGTGCTTAAATCGTGAAACCGGAACATTTAGTGATCTCGTTAAATGAGCATTTTATGTTTAACCCCTCGTCGAACACAGCCCAGTTTTGCCTTGCAGATACAGCTCTTTCATCCCATTCAAGCCTCACGCCTTCCCTTTGGCGGGGACAAGTCTTCCAAAATGCTTGGCGGGGACAAGTCTTCCAAAGGCTGGAGGAAAGGGAGAAGGAAAAAAAACTTTTCTAGGGGAGAAAAGTTTTTTAAAGTTTTTTTTGTTTTTTTTGGCTTGGACCAAATGGCAAGTGGAAAGAAACACTTTTTAGGCTGCGAAAAGTTTATTTTCTCTCCCCGGCATTCAACGTTCCAGACTAGGAAAAGTTGTTCTTCTCGAAACAAGGGTCTGCATTTCCTCTTGAGAACGGGAAGCAACAACCACAAGCATGGCCAACAGCTACAGGAAAATGAGCTTTCAGCAAAATTGCTGCAGAATCGCAGCTTGCCAAAAAAAAACTTTTCAGCTCCAGAAATGTTTTTTTTCCATGTCCCTTGCCATGGAAACGGTGTCTGAGCACCCACCTCATCTGACTGTATTTAGTTAAACCACCTCGTTAAAACCAAAAGGCTACCTCGCACCTCGGCTGTCCTCGCTATAAATTGCACAGATATATATCACATATATATATAACATATATATATATATAACAAAATATATAGATATATTTTAATATATTATATTATATATAACATATATTACTATTATTGTTATTATTATTATATACTATTAGTGCATTTTATATTTATATCTAACATAGATTCATATAGTAGATTTGATGATCTACCAAGCAATATGGGGATACCAGCAGAAATCATGAGCGAACGAATAACAATTGATGGTTTAAACACGCACATGCTCTTGTTCCCGAGAGTGTCTGAGCGCAGGGTTCTTCCAATAGTGGGGGTCTGTATCTCATCTTCTCATCTTCACACCTTCTCGCACACCTTCTCATCTTCACACCTTCTCTCACACCTTCTCATCTTCACACCTTCTCATCTTCACACCTTCTCATCTTCACATCTTCCCTCACACCTTCTCATCTTCACATCTGCTCATCTTCACATCTTCTCATCTCCACATCCTCTCACACCTTCTCATCTTCACATCTTCTCTCACACCTTCTCATCTTCACATCTGCTCATCTTCACATCTTCTCATCTTCACATCTTCTCATCTTCACATCTGCTCCTCTTCACATCTGCTCCTCTTCACATCTTCTCGCACACCTTCTCATCTTCACACCTTCTCATCTTCACACCTTCTCTCACACCTTCTCATCTTCACATCTTCTCTCTCTCTCACTCTCTCTCCTCTTTCCTCTCTCCTTTCTCTCTCTCATTTCTCTCTCTCCTTTCTCTCTCCCTTTTCTCTCTCTCGCCTTCTTTATCTTTCTCTCTTTAGGCCGAGGGTGGTGCCGGCGGGGAGTCACGAAACGTGAACCCTTTCGCACGAAATGAGGGTCGATCGGCGAAAACTGAGGTAAAGTTGCGATTTTACTTGTCCTGGAGCAACCCTTGCACGAAATGAGGGTCGATCGGCAAAAACTGAGGTAAAATTGCGATTTTACTTGTCCTGGAGCAACCCTTTCGCACGAAATGAGGGTCGATCGGCAAAAACTGAGGTAAAGTTGCGATTTTACTTGTCCTGGAGCAACCCTTTCGCACGAAATGAGGGTCGATCGGCAAAAAACTGAGGAAAAATTGCGAGTTTACTTGTGCCGGAGCAACCCTTTCGCACGAAATGAGGGTCGATCGGCGAAAACGTCCGTGTGTAAAAGTGTTAGTGTGTAAAAGCGTCTGTGTGTAAAAGCTTTTGTGTGTAAAAGCGTCTGTGTGTAAACGCGTCTGTGTGTGTGTAAAAGCGTCTGCGTGTAAATGCTTCTGTGTGTAAAAGCTCCTGTGTGTAAAAGGCTCTTTGTTAAAAATGTCTGTGTGTAAAAGTGTCTGTGTGTAAAAGTGTCTGTGTGTAAAAGCATCTGTGTAAAAGCGTATGTCTGTAAAAGTTTCTGTATGTAAAATCTTCTGTGGGTAAAAGCTTTGTATGTAAAAGTGTCTGTGTAAAAGTGTCTGTGTGTAAAAGTGTCTGTGTGTAAAAGCGTCTGTGTAAAAGCGTCTGTATGTAAAAGCTTCTGTGGGTAAAAGCTTTGTGTGTAAAAGGGTCTGTGCGTAAAAGGGTCTGTATGTAAAAGCGTCTGTGTGTAAAAGCTTTTGTGTGTAAAAGTGTTTGCGATGCAAACTATTGTCTTGCACTTCTGCTATTTTGTCTTAATACTCCTCTTCTCGAACTGCATATAACACATCTTTAATATATATTGTTTCTAATATGGTGTCTCCATACTAACAAGTGAAGAACCTGCTCCTCTCCGCTCTCGGGCCATCCGTCGTCTAGTTTTTTTCCACAAACATGCTGCTGACTTTGGATGGAAATCCCATGGTTCCAATACCACAATTTTTGTTGATTCAGGTGCAACTCCAAAGATAGAATGTTTATTTACTTATCATGTTTAAATGATGTTTAGTTCCTATTCATTCAGTCTTGGCCAAACATACAAGATGGTTTGAAAGATGGATCCAAATAACCTCATTTTCCCACTGATTTGCGGGCAAACTTGACCACCAACAACCAGCTGACATAGCCCGAGCAGGACTCCCCTGGATCTATCGCCGGGAAGGGTAGCAACCCCAATCCAATTCCTGTTGTTCTTGTGACGGCGGTTCTTGTGACATCACGAAGGTCGCGACATCATTTAACCCTATATATATATAATTATGTAACATACTATATATATATATGTTATATTATATATAAAATGGTATTGTAATGGTATATATGCATAATTAATCAACAACCCATGAACACTCTACGACACCGCAGCACCTCATATATCCTGATAATATCTGAATCTCCATCATTGTCAGCTTCAAACCAATCCTTTTGTTGGTTACGTCCCCTTCGAACAACCCACCGTAACACCCAACACCCGCTCAATTGACCGCCAGAACACGTGATGCAGCCCTCCCCCAAACCCACGAAGAGCTCGTGTTCTGAAGCGGAAATCAAGGAGTAGACCTGGAAATGGCTACAATGTGGGGCCCCAAAATGATAGGTAAGTTGGTTTCTAGCTCCAAAATTGTGGTTGATGGCACGTATAGCCATAGCCAATGGAGTTCATAAGCCAACTTATAACTGTGGGGGCCCAGGTGATGGTAGGTGGTGTCCAGCTTCTTAAGAGTTTGACCGCTAGGAATGGTGGGATTTAGCATGCCAACCACGGTGATTTTCTCATGACCGCTAAGTTGGTTGATATTAGATTGGCTAAAGTTTATGGTGGGGTTTGTTGCACTTAGTGCACTTGCTGCTTACTTTTGGGACATATGTGTTTAAGCTTCTGCGCAATTAAGTAATTAATAAAGATATGTTGTTATAATTTGTCTATTCATTTATTTAGTTATTCTGAATCAATCTGAATCATTACAGTAGCTTTGAACATGTTCATCTGGCAATAAACAAAAACTGGTACAGAACAAAGCTCCCACCAGGAGAATACGTGGCTGCCGTCTGCCAAAACGAAGTGGCAAACTCGCATGACCAAGGCTGCAAATCCACGAACTCCAAAGGCGCACGAAACAACGTACGACCTTTCCGTGGACGAGGGCAGCGTCAAAATGGAAGTTGCATCATTGCCAGTGCCAAACAGGCCATCTTCACGAATCACGAGGCTTCTTCGTCTTTTGGCGCCGGCTAAAGACTCGAGGTCGATGATCGGCCTGATCTCGTCAGTGGCATGTTCTGACGCGCAAAGCAACAGCAATCACATTGTGAAGTTGAGATGGGCACAAAAGATTGAACCAAACAATTTCTTCTCGCCTATGGGTGCTTATGGTCATTTTTGGGACTTGATACCTTTCTGTTGAAAATATCACATTTCGACAGACTCATACTGATATTATTTCATTATTACCCATTTTATAGTTTTTATATCCCATGAATTCATATTTAATTCCCATTGTAATCGCTTATCCCCGGAGTTTTCTCCCACCACCTACGACACGACCTCGGGCTCCCCACGTGCTGCCGCGCTGGCAGCACACTCCGCTGCTTGCCACTGCGGAGATCCCACAAGATGCAGCGACGGTCAAAGCCACCCGTGATGCAACTGGCGCCAACCCCGGAGAAGGGGAGAACATTGAGGATACCCTCTGGTAAACTAACATAGCTATTGAAAATGGCCATTTATAGTGAGTTTTCCCATCAAAAATGGTGATTTTCTATAGTTACGTTAGTTTACCAGAGGGTATCAGGGTAAAATATGCCCAACCATCAACCTTTCCCAACCTTCCCCTTAAAAAGACATGCTGGAGCAGTTGTTTCAGGGGTCAAATTGAGCTGCTTTTTCCAAGAAACACTGTGATTAAATTTGTGTTTACTGAGATCTTTTGATGGGTGTGTAGGACACGAAAAACAGACACTGAAACAGCCATTTGTAGAGATCAAACCAGCAACAGAGCTTGATTTCACCCAGAAAAAACAAGGTGATCGAAGCAACAAAGCAGTGCATCTCATGACTTCAATGGTTTTCCAAACCACGGGGGTCGCCGGAAATCCGGCCAAGTCTAGCGGGGACAATAGGAATGGATGGTTTTTCCAGGAAAAATCTGGAGGAAACGATGGGTTTTTCATGGTTTTTCCTATAGGAATTCATGTGGGATTCACCCAAATGCCATCTGCACCATGCCCCAAGTTTGAGGTGTTTATATGTGTTTATTACATTTTATTTCTGGGAATATCCCAGAACCGGGATGATGTAAAATGACCAAACAAAAATGCTTGGTGAATGGGATGAGGTTCCGGTAAATTGTCCCACTAGGTAAATTCCAGAAACAGTTGGAAAGGATGATTCCTGGCTCAACTCACCTGTGATGGGCAATGGACAGAAGGCAAGGCCACAGGGGGAAGTGCGAGTCAACCAGCACAGCCCAATTTTTTTAACCTGGAACCAAACGACGCTTCAAATGTGGCATTGCAAAAAAAGGGCCAAGGGTATGAAACGACCTGAGGAGCCACCAATCATCCTGGGATTTGCCATCTGTTTTGGGTGGTTGGGAAGTTCTCTGAGCCTCCAGGGATATCCAGCGACCAAAAAAACATTGCAGAAAACTCTCTAAAACATCATTCTCTAAGAGTTCCTTTTTCCAAGCCTCCTTTCATCTTGGTCGAATCTCACCATCCTTCCACCATCATTTTTGCCGTTTTCTCATCATGTTCCCATCATTTTTGCCATTTTCCCAGCATTTTCCCAGCATGTTCCCAGCATTTTCCATGAAAAAAACACCGCCACACCGTCCACGTTACGCCGTTGCGCCTGCTGGCCGAGAGCCAGGAGCCACAGTAGGCCCCTGCCTGGTGACCCGGCAAACCTGGGGCCGGCTGAGTTGATGGTTTATAAATGGTTTAACTATACACATAGGATCCATGTATGCTACATATATGCTAACATTGGGGGTATATTGATGGGATCCATGTTACCATATATAGCAGCACCATGGATCCTATGGGATATATCCAACTTAGAAATTGAGAAATGGATACTGTAGTTATTGAACATTGCCATAGAAAGAGTTGATTTACCCATTACAAATGGTGATTTTCCATAGCTATGTTAAATAACCAGAGGGTAACTGTAACTAATTTTGGCTGACTATGATATAGGTTGATATAGCTAAGTTGGTGAACATAACATGTTATAACTATTAACTTTGGCTAACTATATGACATTTTGCCAAATTGGTGAGCATAACTCGAATTAATATATATATATATATAACCATATGGCGCATGATACTTATAACTATAGTTAAATGAGGTGATACTAAACCACTATAACTTATAAACCATAGCCGGTAGATAGTCATTTCAGATCTTGGATATCTTGGATTAAGAGTTAACCTCGATTTCTGTTCAGACTTAGCTATTGGATCTAAGGACACCATTTATCTTCCCTTTCACCCTCCGGTTGTCCCCTTAAAAAAACAAAAAAACATCATCTGCTGGTATTTGTTTCAGTTCGTTCTTTATGTTCTTTGAGGTATTTGGAGGGTCTAGCTTTACGATTTCCCTGCGTTTCAAAATATTGGCCGGAAGATCTTTGAGATGTTGGAGAAACCATTCATCATGATGCATCTATGGTGAAAATTGAGTTTGTCTTCATAGAAGTCCAGCCTACACGTGTATATATATATATATAATATACATATTATAAGATATATATTTTTTAAAACAAATGTGATATATATATATATATATATTTATATGTACCATTTTATCACCATGTTCCCAATTGGAACCAAAAATCAACGTGACAAATCTGCAGGAAAACAGTGTTTCTTCAAGCTGGGTCCCAGTACCCATCGAGCCTTCTGCATTCCTTTTACAAGAAATATGTTCTATTAAAAAAAAACAGCATTTTTTTAAATGTATATGTATATGTATGTGTGATACATATGTATGTACACAAATGTACACATATATATATATATATACCTTTATCATGCACGCTATGTAGGTGCAAGTAAAACATGTAAAAACAATGAAGAGGTGTTTACAAGAAACTGACTTGTCATTTCTAGTCTGAACCATCCAACTCTGTGCCAAAATAGTGACAAGAACTTGTGTGAAAACCGGTACGCTGGGATCATCAGCTATGACCTCCTTGGAAACCTCCGCGGTTCCCTAAAAGTTCATCTGGTTGGTGGTTTTAACCATCTTGAAAAAATATTAGTCAATGGGAAGGATTATCCCATATGTTATGAAAAATAAAACATATTTGACACCACCAAGCAGTCATTCTTCATGGGATATAAACCATTCACTCACTCAAAACATGGCTAAGTTGAAGGATAAACGTTAATTAAGCCCCAAACTACCAAGGCGTATGAGGGCAGCTTCCAGGTACCTATATTCACCGTCATATTTCTTGGTCACTTCTGGGTTCACCTCGTCCCTTTTTAACCATACGGCAGGATTTGAACTTCTGCAGCAGATGGATTGTCGAGTCAGAGTGGTTGCGGAGCACTCAGAACTTCTGCCGGCATCAGTGGCATCTAGAACCGCTCATTGGATACCAGTACAATGTGAGGCCCCCCAGTTATAAGTTGGTTTATAAGCCCCAGTAACTATAGTTATAAGTACCATAAACCATAGTTATTGGAGTTATGTTCACCAACTTAGCTATCGAACGGGGGCCTCACATTGTAGCTAACCACGGTTAAGTATGGGGCAATACAATACGTAGTAATGACATCAGGATACCTCAGGTACATCTACCATAAACCTGCTGGTTTATGTCAATGGATGCGGCTGGATGAAGCACAAGGATGCACCACCATGGTGCCATGGATCTTGAGCTGGGGATTACACTCATCCATGAAACTTATCACATGGGGATGGGTCAAAACCTTGTACCCTGGTGAACATCAAAATAGCTGGTAAATGGATGTTAATCCCCCTGAAGTTGCTATTTATAGGTATTGATCCATAGCCCCATGGCAAACAAAACAGTCCACAAACCGACCCAACCCAAAAACAGAGTTGGTTGCTGTGCGGGTTAGCCACCAGTCGCACATCCGGCTTTCCTACAGTCCTCTTGATCCCTCTTGTCATCTAACCTGGGGACACTTCCACCTTTGCCATTGATTCATATCCATTTCCATCATTTTCCATCTACCCAGCTTTTCTAACAGTTGGATGGGGAAAATCCACCAATCCACTTCCATCATTTTCCATCTACCCAGCTTTTCTAACAGTTGGATGGGGAAAATCCACCAATCCATTTCCATCATTTTCCATCTACCCAGCTTTTCTAACAGTTGGATAGGGAAATCCACCAATCCATTTCCATCATGTTCCATCTACCCAGCTTTTCTAACAGTTGGATGGGGAAAATCCACCAATCCATTTCCATCATTTTCCATCTACCCAGCTTTTCTAACAGTTGGATGGGGAAAATCCACCAATCCATTTCCATCATTTCCATCTACCCAGCTTTTCTAACAGTTGGATGGGAAATCCACCAATCCATTTCCATCAGCTTTTCTAACAGTTGGATGGGGAAAATCCCAATCCAATCATTTTCCATCTACCAGCTTGTGGATGGGGAAAATCCACCAATCATTTCATTTTCCATCTACCCAGCTTTTCTAACAGTTGGATGGGGAAAATCCACCAATCCATTTCCATCATTTTCCATCTACCCAGCTTTTCTAACAGTTGAATGGGGAAAATCCACCAATCCATTTCCATCATTTTCCATCTACCCAGCTCTTCTAACAGTTGGATGGGGAAAATCCACCAATCCATTTCCATCATTTTCCATCTACCCAGCTTTTCTAACAGTTGGATGGGGAAAATCCACCAATCCATTTCCATCATTTTCCACCTACCCAGCTTTTCTAACAGTTGGATGGGGAAAATCCAATTTCCATCATTTTCCATCTACCCAGCTTTTCTAACAGTTGGATGGGGGAAATCCACCAATCCATTTCCATCATTTTCCATCTACCCAGCTTTTCTAACAGTTGGATGGGGAAAATCCACCAATCCATTTCCATCATTTTCCATCTACCCAGCTTTTCTAACAGTTGGATGGGGGAAATCCACCAATCCAATTCCATCATTTTCCACCTACCCAGCTTTTCTAACAGTTGGATGGGGAAAATCCACCAATCCATTTCCATCATTTTCCATCTACCCAGCTTTTCTAACAGTTGGATGGGGAAAATCCACCAATCCATTTCCATCATTTTCCATCTACCCAGCTTTTCTAACAGTTGGATGGGGAAAATCCACCAATCCATTTCCATCATTTTCCATCTACCCAGCTTTTCTAACAGTTGGATAGGGAAAAATCCACCAATCCATTTCCATCATTTTCCATCTACCCAGCTTTTCTAACAGTTGGATGGGGAAAATCCACCAATCCATTTCCATCATTTTCCATCTACCCAGCTTTTCTAACAGTTGGATGGGGAAAATCCACCAATCCATTTCCATCATTTTCCACCTACCCAGCTTTTCTAACAGTTGGATGGGGAAAATCCACCAATCCATTTCCATCATTTTCCATCTACCCAGCTTTTCTAACAGTTGGATGGGGAAAATCCACCAATCCATTTCCATCATTTTCCATCTACCCAGCTTTTCTAACAGTTGGATGGGGAAAATCCACCAATCCATTTCCATCATTTTCCATCTACCCAGCTTTTCTAACAGTTGGATGGGGGAAAATCCACCAATCCATTTCCATCATTTTCCATCTACCCAGCTTTTCTAACAGTTGGATGGGGAAAATCCACCAATCCATTTCCATCATTTTCCATCTACCCAGCTTTTCTAACAGTTGGATGGGGAAAATCCACCAATCCATTTCCATCATTTTCCATCTACCCAGCTTTTCTAACAGTTGGATGAGGAAAATCCACCAATCCATTTCCATCATTTTCCATCTACCCAGCTTTTTCTAACAGTTGGATGGGGAAAATCCACCATGAAACCAGATCCTTTTCTTCATCAACCATAGCCTTTCCACATCTTTTCACCTTGATCACCGGCGAACAAAAACCACTTGGGACGGTTGGCTCCCATGTCCACTCTGTCCGGCAAGCACAGGTCACTGCAGCTAGGGCCTGAAAAATCCTGGTGCTTCCGTGCTTCCACTCCATAGCAAGATCAAGGTTCACACTCAGACAATAACTGGGGTGGGAATATGTGGGAAGATGATGTTCCTATCTGACATGAAAAAACTAGGATGTTCCATGGATTTTCTGATATCGCAAAATGTCCAGTCCAAATCACCAACGTAAAATTCCATACATTTCCTAGTGGAAATAACCAGATCTGAATTTCTTTGGGTCACCCCGGGTAGCACATGTCTTTTTGGGGTAATGCCCTGCTGGTGAAGAACACACATCATCCCCATCTCCTTGCAATGTTTGCTTCAGTTTGGGCGTTTGATTCTCTATTGAATGTGGAATCTATGAAATTTTATAAATTCGATGTAAATGGGTAGCAAAACAATATATATATATATAGCCTCCAGACCAAAAAAAAGATAAATCGACAATGATTTATCTATAATTAAATCAGCAACACCACCAATGATATAGAGGTGATAGATACATCAATAGATAAACGTCCTTGCGTTGCAAGCAGCAAATTCAATTCCACGCCCCAATCACAGCGAACTCTCACAAGGATGGTTTATAACAACCTTCCCGCACTTAGAATAATCCAATACTAAACCTCTGCAGTTAGAATATTCCAAAATGATACAAACCAAAATATTCTAAGTGCTAACTTGGTATTATACTAAGCTTTTCAATGAAAGTAACTGAAACCTGGAAGGACTCGGTCAATTGTCAGGAAGAAAGGGGTCTGGAAAGTGAACCGTGGTTTGACGCCTTGCCCCCACATGATCGCTTTTTCTAGGCCTTGACTTCTTGCCACCTCCGTTTCCACAATTCGTGGGTCCGTTGGTAGCAGCTAACCTGTTTTCTAATCTTGTTGATCTTAGGTACCAAACCTTCTATTTTTCAGAACGTGACCGATCCACATAGCTTAACGTATTTCGATCCACATCCCTAGCCGCTAGTAGTTTGAAACCAACGGCTATCTAAGGAGCCCCATCATTCAGGAAAGTCTGATTTTCTGAATGTTGCCCTTAATTTTGCCAGCTTTTCTAATGATGAGTCATCTTAAATGAGGGTCAAACTCGAACCATTCACCTCATTTACCTGGAATCAGGGCAACTATGCTAAACTTATCAGGGTATATCAGGGTGAACATACCATATGGCACCATGTTTTTCAAGCCAAATCACCTTCCTGTGACTCGCCGCTGCCGCGATTGCCGCGATTGCTGCGCTGCTGGTGAAACGCCCAGGCGGTGTCAAGGGCTGCATTGATTTTTGAGAGCCAGGCTACAAAACTGGTAGTTTAACATTCCACAAATCTATATAAATCTGCTAGATTCGGTAGTTTAACATTCCATAAACTGGTAGTTAGATTTGCCAAGATGGTAGTTTAACATTCCATAAACTGCTAGGCAAGTTCAGCCATAAATCGACCGTCTTCTGGCCATATGATCCTATTGGTCTGCTAAGTTTTGATATGTGAAAACAAACTTACCGAGGTTTTGAGCGATGCAAAACTGCACACAATGATCCATATCATTCCATATCATTCCATTTCCCTTGCCAGCAGCATGTTAGAAGCTCCGAAAAAAGGTGCTCGACTCATCTGGGTCATTTAATTTTGGCTGATTGAAGATGTGGCCAAAAACCCAACATATTCATGTTATTGAACTAAGTTGGGGAACCCCAATGCTTTCAGTCAAGCTTTCAGTCGCATTTTACTGCTGTTGATGCGCCCTTGAAGCTGACCAACTATGCCGCAAGCATCTGCAAGCCAGCAACCCGTCTTTTTGGGGTGTACAACTCAGGAGTCAAGTTTGATCTTCGCTGGGTTGTCAATGATGTTCGCACCGTAGACATACCTTGCCAGATTCGTGAACAACAACGGCCACTTCATAGGGACTGTGGAGTCGGAGGTACCAAATATGTATGACTATCATTGCCGGATGCTTTCCCCAGTCTAAAAACATAGAAAAAACCCGATCAAAAGCATCCTAAGACTTGGATCGTCACTATCTCCGCCCCAAGAAAATACCACCGTAATGGTCATTCAGAAGTGGTCAATCCTTCTTGTGCACCATCATGAATGCCCAAACAAGTTTTCACCGAAACTGGCCCAAACTCATGGCTAGCTTGGTCGGTTTTGAACAATCAAAACAGTTAGTAACAGTTCGTATGTCTTATATATGGCAAAAATCATGCAGTATTTTCCCGTGGCCCGTTGTCAACTCAGAACTCCCCACCTGCCCGGTCAACTACCGGATCCCACCAAGGTTAACTCCGCCAAGAAACACGTCACACATCAAGCCCTCCGGAAGCTCATCATCTTCAATGCCTTGAACCAGGAAACCTCGATCGAGTTTTGCGCCGGATGAGACCAATTTTGAAGCCTCAAAATGCGAGGCTCGACCCTCAATTTACATACAGAAAATCAAACAAAATCAAGACTTTAGTATCTTTAGTTAGTACATGTTTGTACGTTAACTCTTGTTTTGGGACACGTGAAGGGTCAAGGGACTCTTAAAAAATGGGGTTCACAGTGACAAAATCATGCTTAGTAAATCACACATATCACACCTTTTCACGGCTACCCTCTGGTAATTTAACATAGCTATTGAAAATGGCCCATTTATAGATGGTTTACCTATTAAAAATGGTGATTTTCAATAGCTATGTTAAATTACCAGAGGGTAAATCAAATGTATCATGGGATACAACAGCTGTTTTAGGCGTAAAATTTTCGTACGAGCCAATTTCTACAGCCATTTCTGCTTCCCTCATTTGGATGCGCCACACATGGAACATGGATCGAGCAACTCACCCGGTTATGCCGTATTATCTACACATTCAAATCACAGGCACACGATTCAACCATGAAACATGTGGCCGGATTTCCAGACCATAAAATTGGTGTCCGAAAATGGGTGAAAATCAGCGAAAATCCCTTTTTGTCCATGGTTTATTCACCGGTGAAATACAGTTTTATGGCCCGTTATATACCAGTTATTAAAGTCAGTATACGTTGCCCAGTTTATGGAATGATAAGCCCATGGATAACATGTTATAAACATTTATAATAATAACACCATATTTATATCAATTTATAACCAATCAAGAACCATGTATACCTGTTCAAGGACGTTTACTGTATGTTTGAGAGGTAAATCATCTTAACGTCCCTGGCTGTGTTGGCTGCTTTTAGCCATGGGAAAATTTCAGCCACCAAGAGGCCAAAGTGCACCTTGGTTCGGGGGATCATGTCCCTGTAGCTGCACAACCTTGCTCCGGTCCGCGGGTTGTGATCGACCATGATCAACCATGATCAACCCATGGACATTTCTGGGGTGCCTCTCTTTTTTTTTGGAATGTCACATGGATTCACATGGCTATTCAATTGGCTTTGTTTCCTGGAAATTCTAGCAGTGAAGCCTGGTATCTACCCGTAAGATTCCGGAAGTACAGGACCTTTCTTGCAAAAACAAAAACCTGGAACCAATTCGGGGACCAAGATCAATGGTTTTGGATCAAAACAGCTGAATGTCATAGGTATATACTCTGAACCTGGATTCAGTAGTTCCTCCAAGTATTGTATCCTTCAGGTTGTCATCCATGCCCAATCCTGGAAATATGGATGGAACCAATCAAATTGATTAATATATATATATATAATATAGGCAATATGTATGTATGTATGTATGTATGTATGTATGTATGCATATATATATATATATGGAGATTTCCAAAATCAAAAATGAAGGTACTCCAAGCCACCATTGTTTTTCAGTACTTAGCCATGGTCCTCCATGACTTGGATGATTTGGGGTACCCTTATTTGAGGAAGCCCTCATATATAGAGATATTATGTGACATATCAAGCAGCAAACAAAATCATTATATCACCCCTGACGCTTTTTTCGCAATGTGATTGACGAATTCATGGTTCTGTTCATGCATTCTTTTTCTCCCGCTGGTGATAAATTTCTCTACAAAGGGTTGCAGGATGGTGCCCCATAGTTAGCTAAGTTGGTGTATAACTACGTACAAACAAACCATAGTGTATGATACGCAAATAACATTTATAACCCATAGGATCCATGTATGCCATATATGGTAACATGGATCCCATTAATATACCCCCTTTATAGTATATATACTAGCACCATGGATCCTATGGGTAACTATATTTGGATGAGGGTACCAACTTACAACTGGAGGGCCCCATCCGACGTGGAGACCGGTCAGGTTTCATGATGATCCGTATGTGGTGTCACTGAAAAAACTGCCATCACCGGTGATGCCGACAAGTTACGTTTGGTGGTACCCCGCAGTTATGTTTGTTTGTTTGGTTTCATACCATTACTTGTATATATATATGATATATATATATATATCTATGTAGCGTCTAAGCATCCTCAATGATTTCATCCATGATTTCCCTAGTGAAATATGAATGAAATAAACCAACTCAGCTATCATAGCTATCATGGTGAACTCCTCACGGCGCCATGCGTCCCGAATCCCCTCCCCGAATCCCTGGGCGAATGTTGGATGGCCAAGGTGCATTTTGCGCACCTTGCGACAACAGAACTCCAATTTCACAATGCTTTGTGATACTGACCCTATGGATCCAAGTACCTTCTTAGGAAGTACTTGGGGTATGATTTAGAGGATTAGGATGGGTTAAGTACCTTCTCAGACAGTGTTTGGATCCATAGGGTGATAACATCTTAACTATAGTCAATGGCATTCAATGGCTTTATAAACCAGCTATAATTATAACCAACTGATATCTGAGGCCCACATATTTTAAGAGTTGTGTACATCTTCCTGCGACGTGCGGATTTCTCTAGGGAGATGCTATTAGGTCAAAGATTGGATACCCCCACGGTCTCCTGTGATTCTCAGACAGACTCTGGCAACCACCATCTGGACATATCTGGACTGATCGTCTTGAAAGAAAAATATGCAGCTTGCACTGCTATGACTTTGGAGACTAGGCAGTGGAATGTTCTGGGTAGACTGATCCTACACACATGGGCATCTAAGCTCCATGCCTTGGGACCAGGTTGTTGCAACTCCAGTTGCATTGGGATGTCAGATTCTATAATAGTTACTTCAAGGTTCATTCCAGCTACAGTCAGTGCTTAACAGGGAACCAGGCTTATAATTCATTTCTGTAGTCATCTGTAGTCATCTGTAGTCCAATGTATGCCACTTATGAGCCATTCAAAACCCCAGCATTTTGGCGAGTGAAACCACAATGTTTGTTGCTTCCATCCCATTCTAGCTCGACCTTTGGGGGTTGCTAAATATCCCATTGATATCATCCTTCAAATCATGTTGAGTTCCTATTTAAGGGATATCATTCTAAAAATCAAGATCCACTATAATGATATATATATATATATATACATACATCATACGTGTATATATATATAGTTATATATTTCTAAAACTTATATATATATATACGTATTGATCATGAAGTCTCACACTCACATTTATACTTGCAGCTAGGATGCTAAGATATTCCAGCCCCGAACGTCGATGCCAATCTCGACCCATTCCATGTCGGGGTCCTGGCCCAAAGAATCTGCCACTCAAAAAATGGGGGGATTCATCAGGAGCTCGTCCATCGGTCCATCATCCCAAGGTAAGCCTAAGGGAAACCCTCTCGTAGTCAAACATCCTTAAAAACATGGCAATGGGATGCAATGGGCAATCCATCATTTTAAGATGTTCCCCTGATTAATATTTATGGTTATGAATCCATGGTATTAAACATCATTGTTGAACAGTGTTGGATACTGGCTAATGATGGTTAATGATGGTTAATGATGGTTAATAATGGTTAATAATTGGAATAATGTGGGTAAAACAATGTCATAAACCACCCATTTGGGAATGGTTTATACAACCTATTTATGGTGATTTGGGAGATGCTTCATTCCCACCTTGACGATGTAGCCGGACTTGGTGATCAAGCACGGCTTGCCGTTGTATTCCTGAGGACAGGCGAGTCAATCAAGGAATGCTGCACCATGGTAGACCATATGGTAGATCCATCTTGTACTGGTTAACCCTCACAAAGACGCAAAACTACAATGATAGGTACGAAACAATCACGCCTTGTCTTCATTGAGACACACATCAACAAAAACAATCTCCAAAACATCTAAACTGGTTGGTGGTTTCAACCCCTCTGAAAAATAGTCAGTTGGGATGACTATTCCCAATATAGGGAAAAATAATCCAAATGTTCCAAACCACCAATCAGTAAACCATCTAAAAAACTTGCCCTAGCAAAGATCCAAAAAAAAGAAAACATGTTACGAAGCTCTCGGCCCAGAGACATGCAGCATCTCTGGGACATTGACATCTTCGGGATTCAAACACTTAGCATTCGCCTAGCAGCGATCCGATCGGCAGCATCCGTAGAAAAACCGCACGGGAGATCGATCAGTGAACTTCGCACTTGCCGGTAGTCACATAGCCATAGCTATTGAAAATGGCACATTTATAGTGGATGTACCTTTAAAAAATGGTGATTTTCCATAGTTATATTAGTTTACCAGAGGGTAACTTTTCTTGAGAAACAAACATTTCATGAAGTTACCACAGTAGAAGTCGCAAGGCTTTGCCGCCTTTGCCTAGAATGCTCGGATCACACACCAAGTGTTTTTGTTTAGTCCATCAAAGCAACGACAAACTTCAACGACTTTATGCCAATTTCGCATAGGGAAAGACTTCAACGACTTGATCAAGACGCAGAACATGCCAACCCATCCCGGATGAACAAACATATGGGTGCACAGAAGTTGGTTCCCCATGTCTTTATCTAAGTTTATAACATTTTATAACTAGGTTGACTAGGGTTGATGGTAGATATGTCCCGGCTTAGGTGGGCTTACCAACTTGTTAGCGGTTGACCGTGTGAAATTGAGACTGTACCCTGCACATCCCTGCACCCTTGACATGTTAAATGCATTTAAATGCCTCAACACGCAGGGTTAAGCTTGGATATTCGTCCATCATCCATTATCATGATCCTCTACCCACAGTAGCTCCGGCCTTAAAGATTCCAGATTGGATGTCTTTCTTTTTGCCTCGGTCTCGACAAGATGAGTTAACCCAGCACAAGAAGGAATGCACTATTGGCATCTATTGGCACCACATCCGCTGCAGCTATGCGTTAACCTCAATAATAGTTTGAAAGCTATCAAACCAAGAAACTAGCACCACGAAAACTCGCCTTAAACAAGATGACCCACCTTAAAGATGTGTCATGTGTCATGATGTTCCCACTTAAAATGGACAATTCATGACCGAGAAATCGTCGGACTGATCCTCGGTGACTGATCCGCCGAAAATTTGAACCTCTGAAAATATTGGGTTTAGTTTTTGGGCTCGCTGGACATAAACCATACAATGTAGATCAATCTAGTTATAATTAGAACATGTTAGAAACATTTAGAAACTCTGTCAACTCTATGTTTTTCATTGCTCCTGGAGTCACAGGAAAAATACGCTGTCAAATCATGAGATGTGGAAATCGCAATGAATTGCATGCTGAGTTACATCTCTTGATTTATTATACATGCTCATTCAATATGAAATAACATGAAATAGCATGACAAACATGAACAGTAAATTGAGAGATGTATATATACAGTTACATCATTGTTCTTGAATTTAAAATTGTAGATTGTCATTGTGTTACCCTCTGGTAATTTAACATAGCTATTGAAAATGGCCATTTCTAGTTTATTTTCCCATTCAAAATGGTGATGTTCCATAGTTATGTTAGTTTACCAGAGGGTAAACCTCCATTTTCCATCATTTTCCATCATTTTCCTATGGTTTTCCTATGGTTTTCCCATTAAAACCCTCCATTTTCCACTACAAGTTCATGACAAGGAGTTCTCACGATTCCACCCAATCATCCAGATGTTCCTTGCATTTCCCAACAAAAATCGAGATGTTCCAACATCTTCCCTGATTTTCCCTGATTGTTTCATAGTTGTCCCATCACTTTCCATGGTTTTCCCAACATTTTCTATGGTTTTCGCCTAGTTTTCCATAGTTGTCCCATAGTTTTCCATGGTTTTCCCAAGGGTTTTCCCATCGCTTAACGGACGCCACGTGCCGCGCCAAGGCACCCGGTGACAGCCGCGAGGCCAAGCTTCGATCCGGGTCGCAGCGGGAGCCCAAGGGGAGGCCCGCAGGGCCTGTCGACAGATCGGCAGATGGTACCTATACCCTATAGGTATGGTAGATACTCTGCAAACAATTAAATTCTTAGCTGGTGAACGGAGATAATCCCATTGATACCATATATGCTAACATTTGGGGTATATTGATGGTAAATGTTACCATATATATAGCATACATGTTTTTTTTAACATAGCCATGGAAAATCACCATGTTTAATAAGTAAACCATAAATCACAATGTTATAATAAGTAAACCATCTATAAATGGGCCATTTTCCATGGCGAACTGTTAAATAACCAGAGGGTAAATGTTCTCATTATATGGGTATATATGCTAACATAAAGGGGGTATATTGATGGGATCCATGGCACACCATATATAGCAGCACCATGGATCCCAGTTCGTTAGCTAAGTTGGTTTGGCGCCCCACATTCTAGAGGTGCCCGCCTGCGAAGAAGTCGATGAGTTGCTTTATCTCTGGGGGTGGTTCTTTACCTGGGCTCTTTGGGCCTTTCGGTCGATGGAGGACGCAGAAAAAAACGCTTGGGAAGGCTCGTTTTGGGAATGACTCGTTGGGATGTTTTTGAAGATGATTGGTTGAGGTTTGCTGAATTTTGGGATCGGAAGGTTCTGTTGAATGAAGATCGTTTACTATCTATTGATTATATAACCATATGGCAGTGTGTCAAAACCTTGTACCCCTGGTGAACATCAAAATAGCTGGTAAATGGATGTTCATCCCACTAAAAATGGTATTAATGGGTATTGATCCATTCCCATATAACCATAGTTCTCTTAGCCAGATGCAGATGGGCAGTTTCTGAGGCAAACATGGAGACAGCGCCAAGGAGTTTCGACCCAGAGACTCATGGAGGACGAGACAGTCTCTGGCGCGATGTGGAAAAAGGCGACAAAGCCTTGGCCATGGATGCCATGGTAACCTTAAAAAAATCTGGCAATTTTAAGGGGAGAAAATGACGGTGGCAAATGGTGGAAATAAAAAGTTGGTATAGTTTGTTTTTATAGAAACACCTCTATGTAGACATTACATCATATTACATCTCTAGGTAGGAGCTGCATAATGATAAATGTAACCGATCATCGATGATAATTGTACAGTATAACGGTTTCTTGAGGGCCACCCCAATGACCCAACAACATCGGATGTTTGCTGTCAGACATCAACAAATTCTGTGGGTAGAGTCTCAAGACTCTCTGATCTTGACAAAAACCCTGATATAACTTAACTTACTCCTTCTAAAATCATACCCTCTGGTAAACATACAAAAAACTATGAAAAATTATCATGTTCAAATAGGTAAATCAACGAACTAAATGGCCATGTTCAACGGCTATGTTAAATTACCATAAATTACCAGCCTGGCTATGTGATTTTTTCCCCATCTTTATGGACAGATTGGGGTTCCCATTTTCTCACACGCCCGACTCCATAAGTCATGGGAAATCCCTACAACTGTCATGGTTAAATAATGTGAACAATCACCTTTTTGGTTGCTTAAATTAATCATCTTAAATCAACTATATATTTCACTAGGCCAGAGATATCCCAAAAAATTATCTGGTTGCTTTTCGCCAGCCCTCTGAAAAATGATGGAGTTCGTCACTGGGAAGGATGACATCCCATATATGACATGGATTGACATGGATGATTTACATTGATGTACCCTCTGGTAAACGTTTACATAACTATGGAAAGATCCACCATTTTCAATGGGTAAATCCACTATTTCTATGACCATTAACCATAGATTAACCATATATGAACCATAGATTAACCATATATGAACCATAGATTAACCATATATGAACCATACATTAACCATATATTAACCATACATTAACCATATATTAACCATACATTAACCATATATTAACCATACATTAACCATATATTAACCATACATTAACCATATATTAACCATACATTAACCATACATTAACCATATATTAACCATACATTAACCATACATTAACCATATATTAACCATACATTAACCATACATTAACCATATATTAACCATACATTAACCATATATTAACCATACATTACACCATATATTAACCATACATTAACCATATATTAACCATACATTAACCATATATTAACCATACATTAACCATATATTAACCATACATTAACCATATATTAACCATACATTAACCATATATTAACCATACATTAACCATACATTAACCATATATTAACCATACATTAACCATACATTAACCATATATTAACCATACATTAGGAACCAGACAGGATATATTAGGAGGAAACCAGACATATACCAGAACATAGGTAGGAACATACAGGAACATAGATTAACCATAGTCAGGAACCAGAGGAGGAATATGAGACCCATACTGGAACCATAGAGGAACCATAGAACAGGAAACCATTAACCATATATTAACCATACATTAACCATATATTAACCATACATTAACCATATGTTAACCATACATTAACCATATATTAACCATACATTAACCATATATTAACCATACATTAACCATATATTAACCATACATTAACCATACATTAACCATATATTAACCATAGATTAACCATATATTAACCATATATTAACCATACATGAACCATATATTAACCATACATTAACCATATATTAACCATACATTAACCATATATTAACCATACATTAACCATATATTAACCATACATTAACCATATATTAACCATACATTAACCATATATTAACCATACATTAACCATACATTAACCATACATTAACCATATATTAACCATACATTAACCATATAACCAACCATACATTAACCATACATTACCCATACATTAACCATATATTAACCATATATTAACCATACATTAACCATATATTAACCATACATTAACCATAACATTAACCATAATTAACCATATATTAACCATACATTAACCATACATTAACCATACATTAACCATATATTAACCATACATTAACCATATATTAACCATACATTAACCATATATTAACCATACATTAACCATATATTAACCATACATTAACCATATATTAACCATACATTAACCACATATTAACCATACATTAACCATATATTAACCATACATTAACCATATGTTAACCATACATTAACCATAGATTAACCATACATTAACCATATATTAACCATATTAACCATAGATTAACCATACATTAACCATAGATTAACCATACATTAACCATATAACCATACAGTAACCATATATTAAGGATTAACCAATATTAACCATACATAAACCATATATAACCATACTTAACAAAACATTAACCATATATTAACCATAGATTAACCATATATTTAACCATACCATAATTAACCATATAAACATTAACCATATGAAACCATACATTAACCATATATTAACCATACAACCATATAAACCATACATTATATATTAACCATACATTAACCATAATTAACATACATTAACCATATTAACCATAACCAGAGAGGCAAACCATACATTAACCATATATTAACCATACATTAACCATACATTAACCATACATTAACCATATATTAACCATACATTTAACAATATATAAGGAACCATACCATTAACCATACATTAACCATACATTATATATTAACCATACAACCATTAACCATATATTACACCATATATTATACCATATTATATAACCATACATATATTAACAGATATTAACCATATATTAACCATACATTAACATACAACCATTTAAACCATATATTAACCATACATTAACCATATATTAACCATACATTAACCATATATTAACCATACATTAACCATATATCATTAACCATAGATCAACCATAGATTCACCGTATTCAATGGCCATTGAAGTCGTCATGGAACCCAACCCACCATCGGCCAGATCTGCCGAGGCGCTCGCGCCGGGATCTTCCGATCTCCAGGGGACGATGCCCGTCTCGTAGGGCAACATGAGGTTCATGCAGATGACCTCAGCACGTCCAAGGGACTTCGGCGTGGCGTTTAAAGGACGGGTTTTTTGGGTTGAAAAAAAATGACCCCCAAAAAAAATGGACCTGAAAAAATGGAGGGTTTATGCAATTTGAATGATGATCTCACTGAGAAAACGATGTTAAAAAGAACAAATAGCGATTCTGGAAGTATTCCTTTCAATCGAAGATTGAAAGCAGTTATGATCCCCCTCCAAGTCAGGGAACAGCAAGGACACGCTTTTTGGTGTTCCATGATTTCCAATTCAGCCAGTTGTCAAAACCATGGTGAATACCCCATCCCGTAGCCATGAAAAAAAATGGAACGAACACCTCCAGAGTCCACTACCTCGGATTTCTCTTATAGTTTCTCTGTAAACATCAGCTGGTAAGGAAAGTTCACCAACAAAAACAGTGAGGTATCGGGTTTTGTCACCCTGAAGAGTGGACATGTCATCAATGGGAATTTCGGGGTCCTAAAATAGAGGTGCTGTATTACTGTACCATGTACAAAGCTGCTATATTTTGGTGGTGTATATCCCCTTACATAGGCCTTGTGTATGGTAGGTACCTCCAATAACGGTACCTGGAGTGGTCATTGACAAGTTGGCTAATGTTCACCCGTGTAAATCCAGATATATCCGGTTCACGGAAAGGACATCCACAAATTTGGGAAGGTCCCATCGCTTACCACACGTTTGTACAATTACGCGCAAACACCCCGTTTCGCCCACACCCTTCTTGTCTTGGGAAGATCAACAAAGGTATCAGGGAATAAAACAGTCCCACCCCCTCTAAACTTCTACATGCATTGAAGATCTTCAATAAGGGTTCAATTTTCCCACCCGCGTTAAACCTCTACATTCATTCAAGATCTTCAATAAGGGTTTAATTCTCCCACCCCCGTTAAACTTCTACATTCATTGAAGGCTATCAATAAGAGTTTAATTCTCCCACCCCCATTAAACTTCTACATTCATTGAAGATCTTCAATAAGGGCAGGTTTAATTCTTCCACCCCCGTTAAACTTCTACTCCCATCGGGGTTAAACTTCTATATTCGTTGAAGATCTTCATTGATGATGATGATGATGATGATGATGATGTGGTGGAACGAACCCGCACCGGTCCCTCTGCTGCGCGTTCTGATCTAGAACATCAAGTTACAGTAACCATGATGCTAAAATATTCATTTTTAACACGTTTTCAGCTCATACGAAGAAGGCGGGCCAACAGGTGCGGGCAAGACGAGGTGTTTGGCCGTGCAATTATTATACATGGTAAAATTGGGGGATATCGCTTGCAGGAAACTGCTAGATCTATAAATATACATATATATATATACAGAATTCACAGAAATCAACGTCCAATTTGGGTATCGCTAATGTGGATATTAGAGAAATACAATAACATAACCTTGAAAAGGGGTATCGCTAATTTGGGAAGGTCCCATCGCTTACCGTGTGTTTTGAACAATTTCCATCAATTTCCATAAACTAATGTCCGTCCAATACATATTGAGTATTGCCGGGGTTTTCGCGGTGGCTCATATGTAATATCTGATTCATATACTATTATTTATTTTTGGGGAATATGAATCCCACTTATCATCTGGTTATTTAACATAGCCATGGAAAATCACCATGTTTAATAGGTAAACCATCTATAAATAGGCCATTTTCCATGGCTATGTTAAATAACCAGAGGGTAAATGTTCTCATTATATGAGTATATAACAGTATATATGGTAACATTGGGGGTATATTGATGGTAAATGTTATCATATATAGCATACATGGATCCTATGGGATATTGATACATCACATACAGATTTTCGGAGCCTCTGACTGCCCAGCGACCCTTGGCAACGGACAGGAAGGTGTCCATTGCGAAGCGCCGGGAGGATGCTTCGCCAGGAAGCTTTCCCTTGGCGCATCCCAAGTGGTAGCCCGCCAGTTATGTTTCTTGGTTGATCAATCTATCTACCTACCTACCTACCTACCTACCTACCAAAGTAATTATAGACATATCATGAAATATCTATTTATAGATATATCATGATATATCTATATTCCTAAACCCTCCTAAACAAGGTCGTAAATCATCATAAACCGACTCCTTGCGACTTCGAACCGAACCAAGTACTTGTAAGTGGTTTAATTATAATGCGCATCATATAACTTGTTTGTTTTTTCTTATCAACAAATTCTTACCAACTGGCATACTGGGATACAACCGGGCGATTTCCTGCGCAGACGAGGTCCTTTTTTTGGTAGCACATTGTAGCACGGGGCTTGGGAAAGAACTGGAAATCATTGAAAATCTATGAATAGTAATAGTATATCCCATAGGATCCATGGTGCTGATATATTTACCTACAAAACTGGGTGATTTATGAGGTAAATGTTGGTAAATATTCCAGCACCATGGAGCATATGGCTAATAGTAGTGAGAATATTCGCAACAAGAACGAATAATAACATGGAAAACGTGAAAAATGGAACGTGACCCAGAGATCCCAGAGATCCACCCATCGACGTTGGTTGGCAACCGAATGTTACCGCCATAATGTTATCATAAGAAACACCAAAAAAATATCGGAATCCTCCAATTTTTCTTCACGATCTGGAAAACCCATCAATGGATCTCAACAGGAACATGATCTACCCGGCCTGGTAAACATACAAAAAGCCCTAACCATCCCAACTTGATTGGGGCTCTCGTAAGCGTTCGGGACCTCGGGGAGCACTCCCCGAGGTCCCAACATGCTAACAAGATCTAACAAGGGTTCCAAACTATCTATCCCTTTTGATTCAACCGTTGCGCCCCCGAAATATGACAAGATATTCGACAATGGTTGAGGATAAGACGAAGGAACCCTTCAGCTGTTAGATTGTGAAGCTCTGTAGCATCTAGGGGTCAGAAATCAGCTGGTTGAGAGGTGCGGCTTGTTCTCCGCACCTGATCACAACTGCCATGATGAAGTAAGTAAAGAATCAAATTGGTTCTCATTTGGTATTTCCCGGCTTCCTTCCAACCTATTGGACCTATTGGTAGGGTTCCAGAGGTTACAGGGGCGACTCTGGCAATGCTTAAAGATCATTTGGGATTGGTCAAAGATACATCTTATGCACATGTTGTTTTATGATCCTTCCCGACTGCTATTGACTGAATCTCCTACAGTAGGTGTTTTTCCTTATTTTGTTTGGCTCTCATATTCATTCCTGCCGCGCTTCTTTTGGGCTGTTGATTGGTTGTTTTTGATTTTGTTGTGCGTGTCTATGTCTTGTAGCGTAGCCCTTCTTTCCCATACACCGTGCCGTGGCTCATCTCTTGTATTTTGGTCCTCGCGCCCTCACCGCAGAAGGTGTGCATCATCACCCTCGTATTCTTCATGAGGCTGTATGCTGCCATGACCGTGGCCCCGCCCCACTTGTATGCCCGCAGTTTCTTCACCTCTTCACGCCAGTCCTCCTCAAAGCCTTGCTGCTCGGCAGCATGCTCTGCCATGTAATTGGCGATGTCGATCCTCAAGGCAGCGCCGTCCTCTCCGTCGTGGCACCCCAACGCGTGGAAGAGGCAATCTCCGTCGCCGACTACTTCAATGCGGCCCAAGGGCTGCCAAATAGCCACCTGCTGTTTCAAAAGCACGTTGCTTTTCAATTCCGGCTGGATGGCTCTGGATTTCAGTTGTTTTACATTCGTTTCCCTTTAGATGTCATCGGGCTGGGTGCTTGTGAGCCAAGGGTGAAAGACCATTATATTTGTCAAGCTGACCCGTCCTGTCTATATGCTGCCGATAATTACTATCCCAAGATTGTGGCCTGGACTCGCGCACGCTTTTTGCAGGTGTATCTTTGATATTAACTTATAGTATTGCAGGCATTTTTTGCATCCAAGAAACAAACAACTACAGAAAGCGCTTCAAAACTGCAAATCTTTGCGGCCAAGCCCACTGGGACGAGCCGAGGTCACCGTTTTTCTGAATGTATACTCACCTTTTGATATAGTCAATATTTGCCAACAAAAACAATGCTTTCAATTTGCGATATGCTTGTATACAGGCAGGCTTCTTTGAGGGCTGTATGGCTTCTGTGTTCCTTCACATTTGCAAACATTTGGTAGGCTATTTACTTGGTTGCTCATTTTGATAATGACTTCACTCTTCACAAATGATATCAGTAAGGTAAGGCTAAAAGCATTTCTTGCACAAGTTCTATACAGTATTCTACTTTGTAGATTAGCCTACCAGGGGGGCCAATGGGTCAACCCCTGCTTACTCATCCATGCCTTTCACCAATCTCCAGTACCAGTGTGGGCTGGATCCTGCTGTTCTTCAGGCTGCTTTTAACAAATACAAATACAATCAAATACATCATATGTCTTTTACGTAGTCCCGGTCATTCCTAAGCAAAGCTATAAGCATGTGTTGCTGATGCGCAATGCGGCTCATGGTTCAGTATTGACAAAGGACAAGGTGTTTCAAGCACGTTTTGGTGACAAAGTCCTGTATTTGTTTATTGCTGAATCGATATCTCTCACACACCATGTCGCTAAACAGGACCCACTAACAGTTGGAACAAAGACAATGAATCTATTCATGCATTTTCTCAAAGATTGCATGCCCCATTTGATTTGTCACCCTGCCTGGGGGATAATGTTGAACATACTGGACTGGATTGGCTAAATATGGCTAAATGTTATGTGGCTGAGCCATACCGAACCCTGCTAGGATTGGCCCTCCAAATGTTTCTGACGGGTTTCCGACGGCGGTACCTCAAAAGGTCCTGATTTGAGGGCCCATGTAAGTGTTTCCGACGGGTTTCCGACGAGTTTCCGACGGGTTTCCGGGTTCCCGGCCAGGTTCCCGACGGGTTTCTGATGGGTTTCTGGTTTCCGATGGGTTTCTGATGGGTTCCGACGATTTACGAAATCCTATGTGCTCTCACATGAAACGCCGCAATGTTGCATGAAATAGAGCTACCTAAATACTAAATTGTTGAAACTTCCAGGGCGAAACTACTCCGGTGTTGGTCTGAACCATGGGTTTTAGAGGTAGAGTTCGACAACACAGTAAACAATTTGGGATGACCTGGCACAAGACTAGGATCAACTTGTACGTTCCTTCCCAGCCAGCTATTGAACCCATTCAGTTCCTCTAATATGTGATTGATTCGTTAACATTTGCTTTCCCTGTTTATTTTGTTTGTTGCTCTATCTTCATCGTTACTGTACATGTTTCCTTAATTTGAATTTTGTTTTGTCCGTTATATATCCATATCTATTCCTTTGGTTTTCTTGGACCTTGTTGTTCACTTTGGGGTTCCTTTTGGATACCTTCCTGTGGATATCCTTGTGCTCGTTTTGGACCTTTGCTGCGAGACGTGATCCGGAGAGAGGTCTGCAGAGTTGGTTTCGACCAGCGAAACCCGAAACCCGAAACCCGAAACCCGAAACCGACTGTTAAAGTTGGTTTCGAACTGCGAAACCCGAAACCCGAAACCCGAAACCCGAAACCGACTCTGAAGACTTAACTTCCCCAGGACCGACCGAAACCCGAAACCCGAAACCCGAAACCCGAAACCGAACTTATATACCTTCCCCAGGACCCGAAACCCGAAACCCAAAACCGACTCTGAAGACTTAACTTCCCCAGGACCGACCGAAACCCGAAACCCGAAACCCGAAACCCGAAACCCGAAACCGACTGTTAAAGTTGGTTTCGAACTGCGAAACCCGAAACCCGAAGCCCGAAACCGACTCTGAAGACTTAACTTCCCCAGGACCGATCGCTAACCTAATCTAATCTAATCTAATCTACCTAATCTAATCCAATTCTAATCTAATCTAATCTAATCTACCTAATCTAATCTATTTCTAATCTTATCTATCTAATCTAATCTAATCTAATTTAATCTACCTAATCTAATCTAATTCTAATCTAGTTTAACCTATCTAATCTTATCTACTCTACCTAATCGAATCTAATTTTAATCTAATCTAATCTACCTAACCTAATCTAATCTACCTAATCTAACCTAATCTATCTATCTAAGTAATCTAATTCTAATCTAATCTTATCTACCTAATCAAATCAGATTCTAATCTAACCAAAACTAATCTAATCTAATCAATCTAATCTAATCTATCTAATCTAATCTAATCTACCTATTCTATAAAAATTCTTATTCCAATCCAATCTAATCTACCTAGTCTAATCTAATCTAATCTAACCTAATCTACTTCTTCTAATCTTATATTTCTAATCGAACCTAATCTAATCTAATGATATCATATCATATCATGTCATCTCATATCATATCATATCTATCCAACTAATCTAATCTAACCTAATCTAATCTATCTAGATAACCTAATCTAATTTAATCTACCTAAACTAATCTAATCTAATCAAATATAATTCTAATCTCATCTCATCTATATAGTCTAACCTAATCTAATCTACCTAACCTACTCTAATTCTAATCTAGTTTAATCTATCTAATCTAATCTAATCTACCTAATCTAATCTAATCTAATCTACCTAATCTAATCTGATCTACTCTACCTAATCTAATCTAATCTAATCCAATTCTAATCTAATCTATTCTACCTAATCTAATCTGATCTACTCTACCTAATCTAATCTAATCTAATCTAATCCACTCAGTGACAGCTAGTTTCCCCCAAACCGTTGCCGTTTTTCCTCTCTGACCTTTTCAGGCGCTTGTCACTCACCGCTCTTGTTTTTGACGACTGCATGGAGAACGACACTTGGGTGATGTGAGATCGGCATCGTACTGGTGAATCTAAAGGTGGTTTCGACCTACGAAACCCGAAACCCGAAACGGACAGCTAAAGTTAGCTTCAATCGACGAAACCCGAAACCCGAAACCCGAATCCCGAAACCGACAGCGAAAGTTGGTTTCAGGCGACGAAACCCGAAACCCGAAACCCGAAACCGAAGCGAAAGTTGGTTTCAAGCGACGAAACCCGAAACCCGAAACCCGCAAAAGTGGTTTCAATCGACGAAACCCGAAACCCGAAACCCGAATTGGTTTCAAGCGACGAAACCCGAAACCCGAAACCCGAAACCGACAGCGAAAGTTGGTTTCAAGCGACGAAACCCGAAACCCGAAACCCGAAACCGACAGCGAAAGTGGGTTTCAATCGACGAAACCCGAAACCCGAAACCCGAAACCCAAAATCCGAAACCGACAGCGAGAGTGGGTTTCAATCGACGAAACCCGAAACCCGAAACCCGAAAACGACGGCAAAAGTGGGTTTCAATCGACGAAACCCGAAACCCGAAACCCGAAACCGACAGCGAAAGTGGGTTTCAATCGACGAAACCCGAAACCCGAAACCCGAAACCCGAAACCGAAAGTGGGTTTCAATCGACGAAACCCGAAACCCGAAACCGACAGCGAAAGTGGGTTTCAATCGACGAAACCCGAAACCCGAAACCCGAAACCCGAAACCGACTCGAATCCGACTTTTGGGTGGCTCTCCGGATCGGAACTCTTTGCTGCTATCCTTTTGGAATCAGGACTCATATTCATGGCTGAAATTACCAATCGTTGGATGCATTCAGTTCCTATATAACTTGGAGCCGCGAGGTCGCAGTCCCTGATGATTTTTCCCTATAGTCAAAACATTCTTCCCCTTTCTGGAACAATGTGGGCAATACCTGACTTGTGACTGCTACATGCTTGAAAAGGAGTTTGGAAATCATCCGTTACATGCATTAAGACGAAATCTACTAAGTTTCCACTAGGATGCATATGCCATCTAATCTAGGCTTTGATACGGAGCCAAATGGGCGTACATGGGCGTACTTTTCCGTACAGTATATGTGTGCGTACGCTTTTGGATTTGACTTGTGCAATATATGTATATATCAGTGCAAGGTTTCAATCCTTCAAACACTTGGTGTTGTTTTTTTCGTTAGCTTCATCAGTGCATCTTGTTGGTTGATTGTTCTTTTTAGGATTGCCTCGCACAAGATGTCGCTAAGCCGAGGCAAATAAAATAGCATAAAATAGCATCATATATAGAAAATTACTGTCGAATTCCCTTGTAAATGTCCTTCATTTGAAAACAAACGCTGAAATATTTTGAAATATAGAATCTAACTGACATTTGTTGCCTTCTGTAGCCCCACATGGGCTAGATCCGTGCATTGCTCTGTGCGACTTGTTTGATTGCGGTTTTAGTTTTCGACCAACAAAAAAACTGCTGGGACAAACAATTCAAAGGGGTATTCCACAAAGAATTTTGGCTGAAGAGCCGGCCTGTTTGTCTGGGTTGTATATGTATAATTAAGCCTAAGCAGCATGTACTAGACAACATTTGGTAATTATATATATATAATTATTATACTATTAAACATTTCACGCCAAAAATCTCTCCTGACAATTTCTGTGATGCACTGGTGGTTCCTGGCTGCACTGCAAAACACATAACAAGATGAAAATGCACAAAAGATATCAAACTTGTGTAGTTTATGACGGGCATGTCCATTGATCATATTGAGCATGTTTTGAACACGTATGAACAAATTAATTGTCAATCAGTTTTTATCAGTTTTTGGTACCTCGGTACCTCGGCCTATGTTCCCCGAGGGCCCCGACCCCTCCCTCAGAGGTTCGAGGTACCGACCCCTCACTCAGAGATACGGGTATCTCAATACCAGGTGCCTGTGATTCTTAGGGAGCTATTGAAAATGGCCCAGTCGAAATAGTGGATTTACCCATTAAAAATAGTGATTTTCCATAGCTATGTTAGTTTACCAGAGGGAATTCTATTCTATAGCAATATCGAACAAATTGAGCGGAGGGTATCTTTACCCATCCAAATAGCAAGGTAGCAACAATTTGCATGTTCCTGATTTTGTGAGAACCCTTTTTTTGCTGCAAATAGAGTAATGCCAACGTACCCTAACCATATGTCATGCAAATGGGATGACCCCAACATATAGCCATATGCTCCATGTATGGAATATTTATCAACATTTGCCCCAAAAATCACCCAAATGTAGGTAAATATACCATACATGGAGCATATGGGATATGATAACTCAAGGGGTTACTAACACAGCATGGCCATGCATGGCCCGACTCGCTTTCTTCGGCTGAGTCGCTGCGTCGGCAAGTCGTGCACCGGGACCAACCGTCCGACGATGTCCTGTACCTGCGGTTGTATCGGTTGTCTCCCCAATGACTTGATGTCTTAAAGCCACTAACAAAACATCCCCAATGTTGCCATATATTATTATAAACCATCCCCAAGTGGTAGATTTATGACATTATGTTACTATATTTGTTTAAACATGTTAAAACCATCCCAAAGTGGTAAATGAATGTATATGACATTCTATTGCTGGGGAAAGCCACGTTACCAAAAATGACTTGCATGTTCAACCGTCATAGAAATGGAGGTTGCTGCTACTCCCTGTCTAAGTTTACCACATGGCCATGCGTTCAGGGCTGACTTTTGGGTTCCGGTATCTTCTGAGAAGTGGAACATAATCTTGCATCAATGCTCACCGCCTGATGCGAGGTAATTACTCCTCTGTCAAGGCCACGCAAAATGCGCCCAAAACAATCGTCAAACATTACCCCACAAACGCTCAAAGAAGATAAAACAAACACGTCGTGCCCGTTGAAGCATGTCGGTGGCCAGCCCAGAACCAAAGAAACGATGTAGAATCTGCATGAATCTGCTACTCTGCCCCTGACATCTGATAAGGCTCGGTTCTGATTTTCTCCTTCATTTGATGACAGTGTTAGGATAAATCCCGCACTTTGGGATTTCAAAACCAAATCATACCAAATCCGGGATTCGTGGCTGAAATCATGTTAAGTCCTTGTTGTCGAAATATATTTGGCGATGAAATCTGCATAAAATGTCTGGGTAACCTTCCGGTTTATCCACAACGGAGCCTTGACGTTGGACTTGAGGGCGTCACAGGTCACACAACTGTACATACCTCGGTGAAGGGACCAGATGTTAAAAACGACCAGAAACAAGACATTAAAAGCAACTGTAAGTTGCCGTTGTGTTGGTTGACTCTGATATCACTGATATCACTGATATCCATTTAAAATATTCTAAAATAACTTTATCTATCTTCATCATTCTGCATCTGTTATACAAAGGATGTTGCTGATTAAAAAAACATAAAATAAAAAAAAAATGTACAAACTTGAAACACGGTCAGGTTGCTTGGCCCTGAAAAATCTAGGCAGATCCCTAAACCGGAAATGTATAAGCCACATAAGGGATGATTCCCACCACTAATCACAGTGAGGTCGATGTGAGGTCGCTGTACAACAATTATTACAATTTTACCCGAATAAATAGAAGTGCAACAGTTTAACCCCCAAAATAGACCATCAATCATCCCTGGGATTTTAGAGGCTCCAATACGCTCCATACCGACCAGATTCCGTCACGCTTTTGTGGCTCAAACACAACGTGTTAAAGGACTCAGCTCTACAGTAATCTTGTTGGAAAATAACCCAATAAACCCACTAATAAACCCACTAAACCCATTAATCAACCCCAATAAACCCATTAATCAACCCCAATAAACCCACTTTGTGAATCGATTCCCAACCATCTCAGCGCTTCTGAGGGACTTTTGGTCTGCGATTCGCCTTTATTCCTGGCGAATTTGGGGCGTGTCAGAGATAGGTCTCAAGGGTTGGAACTTGTTGCGGGTTTCAAGTTACCATCGTGGCTGAAAATGAAGCTTCAAAATTACTGTGGTAGAACATGTGGTTCTGATTTAGAAACATGTACAGGATATGACAGGATCGTGTTGGACAATCAAGAGCACTCAGAAAGTTGGCCAATCTAGCCACACCCTCAAGTTACATGGTCAAAATGGTCTGCAGGATATTCTCTGCACATATAGGGACCATTGGCAACTGCTCTTTAGTTTCCTTTGCTGATTAGGGATATCCCCTCGCCCACCAGGAACCATGACTGGCAAGACCAGCAACATGCTGTTTCCATCAACCGCTGTGTTGGGGTTCATTTAACGTCCAGAAAAAATACATCATGTGCATCAAACTCAGGTTTGAAGCTTAAATCGCCCCCTACTTTCGTAATTTTCAGGGTCTATGTTTTTTGAGAGGATTTTATTTGCATTCATAAAGCAAATCAGCACAGTGGATCATCCTCATCATCCCTGCCGAGCTAGTCATAGAATCATGAGGGAAACCTGGAAATTACTGGGAACACATCATATTTCTCCCGCCCTGGAAACATGTTTCGGCCTCTTTTTGGGGGTTACTATCATGGTACTTCAAATAAAAACCAATGATTATCCATGTCCATATTCTTGAAGGGATGAACCTCCATAGCCAGCTAGTTGTGGGGTTCGGGTACAACAAAGGGAGTTCCTATCAAAACCACCCCGCGCCGGGTCGCGCCATCGTCCGCGCCGTCGCGCCTGAACTTTTTGTAGTTCGGCCCTTGTCGAACCATCAGTCCTTTGCCATCTCCTGCCACGCTGCAGCCTCTACTTGGAGGGACCATCCCACGGATCGAAAGTGGTTTTTCTGACCATAGTTCGTTCACCCATTGATGGAATCAGCTACCTGGAGGACTTACTAACTCTGGCTGGATTTATCATGATTTATATAGATCCTTAGTTTTGACTAGAAACATCACAAGAGTCGGATCTATATAAATGGAGATGAATTCAAGGGAATTGTTCAATGCCCGACATGCTTCCTTATCAGGCAGTAGTGGGCTTCAATGCTTTGGCAACTGAACTGACCTTTCATTCTCATACCGGAGATATATAGGGTGAACATAAAACTGTAAAGGTGTTTCTGAAAATGGCAGAACATCTTGCCCATAAAATGACAAGTTACAGTATATAAATTAACCAGTGGAACATGATGGTCCCGGGAGCATGATAAATTCACCCGTGGATTTAGGGCTAAAATCCCGTGGTGATCTCAACAGGATCATCCAAGCAGCTAAGGCGAGCTCCCCGTCAACTGCGGTCCATGAATCGTATGTTCATCCCAATTCCGGGATTTACCTTTTTGGGAAATTTTGATAAAATATCTAGCCTCTGGTTATTCAACATAACTTAAAAATCTTATGCTATATATTTATATAAAATGGCCCATGTGTAGATGATTTGCCTATGTAAACATTTTAAACTTCCATAGCAAAACTGTGACAAATTACCAAATGGTACCCAACATCCACTGCTGTGAAGGCCACATCGATGCCTTTCCCAGGAGTCCTTGGGCCCAATAGGGTCCTTCTCCAGTCCTGAGCTCGGGTGACTAGGGGAAAATCTCTGGAAATGGCTGGGGTATACCATGGTAGTGGGGTAGACCCCAAAAAAACAGGAATGGAATGAATGAAATGGACATATAGTTGATGTAGGCCATGACTAAATGGAGGCTTTATCATGGGGTTTACCACATCACCCTTGATATCATATATAGTGACCCATGACCCATACCTAATAATCCTAATATGAAGAACACATGGACGTGCTAAGATCAGTGTGCTTGGTAATTATTGGTTCATGCCGCGAATCGCCCTTACATTAGAAACTATAGTTGGAGGTGCATCTCAATTATAACAAGCCACAGATATATGCCATTATGCAATCATACATAAAAGCGGGTCCTCGGAATATATTCCAAACATAGCTGGAATATATTGGAATATCATATGCCTATGGCCTATGACCGGCTTAGTAACCGAGACATGCATCCAAGAACTCTAATGGGGCCAGTTAAGACTGCGGGATGCTTGTACGGAGTGGTTTCATCATCTAGCAATTTGATTGCTTATCTGCAAGAGTCTGAAATCCACCTTTGCTTGGGATCTATGTCTATGCCCGTATTTTGATGGGGTTTGTATGCAGGTTTTCCGTGGCTTCTATCCCCATGTTCCCGACTTCTATTGGGGTGATCACAACTATCCGCATATCCATGCGCTTCAATCCCACATCTTATCGTTTCCAAACCCCTTTTTTCATCCGATGCCTTTTAGTCTGTAACACATCTTGGTGAACCTCACCAGTTTCGCCATGTCCCATCACTGACACCGGATGACACCATGAACTCCACCGCCACCCCTTGGTTCACCCAGCGGCGGCGGCAGGTCGTCTTTGGTCCACTCCGTCATGGTCCGTCCCAGCCATTGACTCGTGGACGTGACCTCCACGGCCGAGTTGAAGGCGGCCGGCGGCACCTGGGAGTGCGGGTGAAGCACAACAAGACATGGGAAGTATAACTAGACGACGGTTGGCCCGAGAGCGAAAAACACGTTTATCAAGCAGCTCTGAGTATGGTAGTGGTAAAAATACAGAAAGGGACGCTCTCAGTCCCCACGTTTCTCAGTTCCCACGTTTCCACATGTCTGGACAGACGACGTGACAGATTACATATGAATCTTTGTTAGGAAAAATGTTACGTCTACGGAATTCATGCTTATGAATCTGTAGTGTCACTAACAAGCAGACTTGAGGAACACCTGACTCTGATTATATTTCTAATTCACAGGAAAGAAAGAGCCACACAGAAAATAAACGGAAAAAAAAATTGGGCTGACCCCCCCCCCCCCTAGATGGGCTATCTTGGCTATCTTGGTGGCTCTAGGTGGCTCTCTGGGCCATCTTGTCTGCTACAGCCTCATATGGTATTCTTATGGGACTTCCACTGGGTTCTTATGGGATTTCTATGGTATGTCTATGATATTTCTATGGAATTCCTATGAGATGTCTGAGGGAAATCTATGGTATTCTTATGGGATTTCTTTGTGGTTCCTATGCTATTTCCATGTTATATCTATGATATTTCTATGGGGATTTCTGTGGGATTTTCCATGATATGTCTATGATATTTCTATGGGGTTCCTATGGGATTTAAACAGGATTTCTATGGTACTTCTATGATATGTTCAGAGGATTTCTTTGGGAATTCTATGGGATTTACATGAGGTGTCTTGAGAATGTCTATGGTAGTTCTATGATATTTTCTATGGGACTTCTATTGGATTCCTGTGGGGTTCCATGGTAATTCTATGATATTTCTTTGGGACTACTATTGGATTTCTATGGGATGCCGATTGTATTTCTATGGGATTCCTATGGGGATTCCAAAGGATGTCTGTGGGATTTACATTGGAATCCTATGGGATTTCCATGATGTTTCTATGATATTTCTAGGGGGTTTCTATGGGATTTCTGAAGGGATGCTATGAGAATTCTATGGTATTCTCATGGGAGTCCCATTGGATTACTATGGGGGTTCTAAGGTGTCTTTGTGATGTTTCTATGGGATTTCTTTGGGATTACTATGGGGTTTCTATGGCATTCCTATGGGAGTTCCATGATGTTTCTATACTTCTATGGGATTACTATGGGATTCCTGAGGGAATTCTATGGGATTCTTTAGGGAATTCTATGGGATTCTTTTAGGATTTCTTTGTGGGATTCCTGTGCTATTCCATGTTAATTCTATGATCTTTATATGGGATTTCTGTGAGATTCCTAAAGGATTTCTATGATATTTCCATGGGATTACTATGGGGTGCCAATTGAAAGGAAGTTGAAACCATTTCAAAATAAATTCAAACTAAAGTGAAAAAACAACATCCAAACATTTTTTTCAAGGGGGTAGTCCATGAGCAAGAGATGAATCAAGACCAAAGGTTTCCCAAAAAAGATGAACTTCAGCCAACCAACAAAATCCATGAATGACAGTGATCTTCAATAGTATGTTTGTTGTGGTGGTCCTCTATTGTGTCCAGCTTTTTTTTTTGGCAGTAAACATTTTCCAAAATCATGTTCTCCTTCCCTTTTCCTTTGCTAATACGTTTCTCTTTTTTACTTTCTTAGCTCATTCTTTTGGAATTCTCAAAATGTCTAAATGAAAAGTTTTTTCCTAAGGGTGAGCTTCAGCCAGCCAAGGGATTTCCATGGGATGTCTGTGAAATTTATTTTGGATTTCTTTGATATTTCTATGGTATGCCTATTGGATTTCTATGGTATTCCTATGGAATTTCCATGATGTTTCTATGATATTTCTGGAGCATTTCTATGGGATTTCTGAAGGAATACTATGGAAATTCTATGGTATTCTTATGGGACTTCCAATGGATTCCTATGGGATTTCTATGGTGTTTCTATGATGTTTCTATGATATCTCTATGGAATTTCTATGGGATGCCTGAGGGAAATCTATGGTATTCTTATGGGATTTCTTTGTGGTTCCTATGCTATTTCCATGTTATATCTATGATATTTCTATGGGGATTTCTGTGGGATTTTCCATGATATGTCTATGATATTTCTATGGGGTTCCTATGGGATTTAAACAGGATTTCTATGGTACTTCTATGATATGTTCAGAGGATTTCTTTGGGAATTCTATGGGATTTACATGAGGTGTCTTGAGAATGTCTATGGTAGTTCTATGATATTTCTATGGGACTTCTATTTGGTTCCTGTGGGATTCCATTGGTATTGTTTAATATGATGTTTCTTTGAGACTAGGACTAGAAACTTAATCAGTGATAAATAACTAGAAAAAATAGTAAAAAACAGCTAAAAATCACGTAAAAACTGGGGACCCACAGCGTCCCACACTCTAAAAATAGTCGGTGAATGGTTGGTGAATTTTATATGAGCTATGGAGGGATAAGTTGTGAAAAGTAAGATTGATTAAGAAGAGGATACATGTGACAACCCATGCATATGCACTGTGCTGCTTGTTATAAAGGGCATCATGTGACACTTGTCTTGCACCCACAGAGAGACATAGATAGAGAGAAAGGGGGAGAGAGAGAGAGAGAGACAGAGAGAGAGAGAGAGAGGGAGAGAGAGAGCAGGGTCTTCTGTTGTTAGTATTGAGACACTATATTGCAAGACAATATATTAAAGATGTATTATAGGCAGGCGAGACAAGTATTATCAAGAGAGTATATTACAAGTACAATTCTTAAGACACTAGTTTGCATCGTATCCTTCGTATTGTTTTTCACACAGAACCTTTTACACACAGACGCTTTTGCACAGAAGCTGTTACACACAGGCGTTTACACACAGACGCTTTTACACACAGACGCTTTTACACACAGACGCTTTTACGCACAGACACTTTTACACACAGACAGACACTAGACACTTTTACACACATACGCTTTTCTTTTTTACACACACACACACACACTTTTACACACGGACGCTTACACAGAGACTTTTACACACAGACGCTTTTACACACAGCTTTTACACACACAGACACTTACACACAGACGCTTTTACCACACAGACGCTTTTACACACAGAACTTTTTACACAGAGACTCTTTTGCACACAGACGCTTTTGCACACAGAAGCTTTTTCACACAGACGCTTTTACACACAGACGCTTTTACAGGCAGATGCTTTTACACACACACACATACTTTCACACACAGAGGCCTTTACACAGAGAAGCTTTTGAAGAGTGTCGCTCACTGACATTTTATGATCCTGAACTCAAACTGTTCTGTTTTTGACATCAAGCACATGATGGCATCGAGCTCTGTTGCAAACGTTTGCAGACATTTCGCTAGTGAAGTATTGTCACATGTGTGATTTACAGCATCATGGTACCGATCTTTTTTGAGCCATTTATGTGGGATTATCCATTAAAAAATGAAATAACATGTGTCATACACAGCATCATGGTACCGAGCTTTTTTGGGCCATTTATGTGGGATTTTCCATACTAAAAGGAAATAACATGTGTCATACACGGCATCATGGTACCGAGCTTTTTTGATAGTTTCTGTGGGCTATTCCCAGAATAAAATGAGATATTGTGTGTCATTTACTGCATTATGGTATTGGACCTTTTTTTGTGCAAACGCTTGCAGACATTTCACTAGTGAAGTGTAGTCACATGTGTGATTTACAGCATCACGGTACCGATCTTTTTTGGGCCATTTATGTAGGCTTTTCCATTAAAAACATGAAATAACATGTGTCATACACGGCATCATGGTACCGAGCTTTTTTTTGGGCCATAATGAAATAACATGCGTCATACACAGAGGCTTTTACACACAGACGCTTTTACACGCAGATGCTTTTACACACACACACACACTTTCACACACAGAGGCTTTTACACACAGACCCTTTTATACACAGAGGCTTTTACACACAGACACTTTTACAAACAGACACTTTTACCCACAGAAGCTTTTCACACACACACACACACTCGCGTTTCTTTTACACACGCACTTTCACACACAAAGGCTTTTATACACAGACGCTTACACAGAAGCTTGAGCAGTGTCTGCCGATGCAAGTGGAATGCTGACCATCCAAACAATGCACATGCTAAATATTTATATCTGTTGTAATGCTCCCATACATCAACCGCAGTGCAAGCTTGTATGACGATCCAGCATCAGTTCAGTTTCACTGTAAAGAACAATTCTTACAAAACCATAAACGGCTGCAGGAACATGCGTTTGGAATACTTAACTCGAAGATTCTACAACACACAACATCATCACGAAGGATTCACTACAACATGACCACAGACGCAAGAAACAAAACTGCACAAGCATTGAATGCCTCTTTCAGCCTCTCATCATTGAATGCACAACCTCAGTCGGACACAGCATTCATGAATCCAACATACATCGAAAAGCCGCAACACAAACAAAGTTCCAAAACTGTACATCGTGACTGTCATCATCACCCTCACTGCAACTAAAGCAACCGAGCTCCACACATTGCTAGCGCGGGTGCTATCAGCTATCAGCCCCTACAGAGCATGGAACAATCACAAAACACAATCTGCAAAGAATCAATGCAAGACCATATCCACAGAAAAAAGATGTCGCAAGTATTGCTTTCAAGGCATCTCTGCATTCACTTGAGGCTCCGACCAAACGATTCTTTTGTAGAAGATGCAGTTGAATGCCGTTCGCACAGACTTGTGCGGTAAAACTCCATGCTTGAATTGGAACAATCAGAACACAATCACCAAAGAGTGAACGCAACACCATGTCCACAGAGACAGAACACAGACACCTTTGCACACAGACCATTTTACACACAAACGCTTTTACACACAGACACTTTTACACACAGACCATGTTACACACAGCCACTTTCACACACAGAAGCTATTACACACAGACGCTTTTAGACACAGAAGCTTTTACACACAGAAGCTTTTACACACAGAAGCTTTTACACACAAACGCTTCCCCACACAGAAGCTTTTACACACAGGAGCTTTTACACACAGACACCTTTACACACACAGACCATTTTACACACAGACGCTTTTACTAAACACAGAAGCTTTTTCACACAGAAGCTTTTAAACACAGCAGCTTTTACACACAGTCACTTTCACACACAGAAGCTTTTACACACAGACGCTTTTACACACATGAGCGACTGCGAAAACCCTAGGTTCACGGAAAGGACATCCACAAATTTGGGAAGGTCCCATCGCTTACCACACGTTTGCGCAATAATGATATATGGTAAATTTGGAGGGTATCGCTTGCAGGAAATTGCTGCATTTATATATATATATATGTATATATGTGTGTGTGATGAACTATGAATAATAAGTGATGAATTCTGCTATATGTGCGTGATGACCAACAGTATATATATATGTGTGTGTGTATGTGTGATGCACTTGATTCCAGACCGCAATGTGGATCCCTTTTTCATCCGGCATCTTCTGTGGAGTATTCGGAGGTTTCTGAAGAGGAATCGCTGGAAGAGGTGCTTGGTGACTTGTTTCTCTTGGCATTCAGGAATTCGCGTCTCTTATTCGCCCGTGCCCGAGCCTTGTCTAGACTCTTCTTCTTCCGCCTTAGCTCCTCCCCGACATCTGGCAACAAATGGCGTCGGCGCAAGGTGGAATTCGGTAGGAATTCTTGCTGCGACTGATATTTTCTCGACAAGCTAGTCTCCTCCTGTGGGCCAAGCGGCTGTGGGTGCTTCGCCCAAATTTTCTGGCCATCGCCGAAGAATCCTCGGCGCCATTGAGTGGGCACGCTTCCCCGCTGGCAGGAATAATCGAATTCTGTTCTGCAAGGGCGTGTAGAGAAAACATGGTTGAATAATCTTGGTTCTGGTCGCAACCGGCTGGGCTCAGCAGAGAGGCAATAGGTGCGGCTTATCTTCAAATTGCCAGAGCTCAGAACCAGCGATTCAGTTGGCACAGGACTCTCATCAAAGATGCAATGCACTTTGGTTCCACCACTTTTCTCTTGGTTCTCAACAAATCCAGATTTTAAGGCCTGGAATAGGTCATCGATGGTGAGGATATCTTTCTTCCGGTCCAAATGCCGTTGCAAACATCCCCGGCACCAACCAAACAGTCTGTCTATGCAACTCTTGAAATGTTTCTCGCATCCAAAGTGCACTGAGGTCGGAATTGACAATTCTTGGCAAAGAGTTACTAGACCGTGGGCGAGGGCCTCCATTGACCTGTAATGCGGCCCACAATCTGATATGAGGTGCAGATGTGTCCATGGCTTCGGGGACTGTTTCTTGGACAATACTAATCGCAACAGTTGGCATGTTCGAAGGGTGGTATGGTCAATAATGCTGCTGATCACCACAAAGTAATTCCGCAGGAGCACTGGCCGATCATGGCGTGAGTTCGCTGCATGTTCTATCAATTGAGCACCAAAAATGCTACACTCCATCCTGGCATTGGCGAAGAATTGGTCGCCTGTTTGGCACCATGATTGTGGGATAGTTTCTTGTTCCTTCCAGTCGCTGACGAGGACTGCGTGTCCCAAAGGTGGATTGTCCATGAGCTGAGTCAAGGCTTCATGCTGGTGATCCTTGCAACTGCGATGATGAAGGTAAGAACGCAACAGCTTCAACCATTTTCTCAATGCAAACGCAAGGGAGGCCTCCTTCTCGTGTAGTGCCACTCTCATATTCTGAGGAAAGGAGCTGCCACGTTTGCGCAAAAAGAGGCAACCGCATGGAAAATTGCTTGCTTCATGTTTCCTGCATGCTTTGCTTTCACAATGGCGATCTATGGAGTGCACCATGTGTTGAAGAAAGAGTGCGGGCTGCGTGTCAAATAGCAAATCGCTTTTCGTAACATATTCGTCCCACAAATTCCAATATGAAGGCATCATGGCAATCAAGTCCGATCTGGTACTGTCAATCGCCTGTTTACAGTCCGGCATCACTTTTTGATCGAGGTTGCTACAATGCTGACAATAGTCGGTGAGCCTTCGCGGCTTCTTGTATTGTGTCAGGTGACGCTTCAAGATCAAACGAAAAGTGCCTTCCGACATGCTTCCATATACAGAGGAATCTTCTAAATATAAATTTGCAGGCACATCTGTCAAAGTATTGGTGACGACCCAATCAGAACCCACCTTGCAAATATTGGAAGAAGGCTGAGAAAATTTGTCCAGAAGTGCCTGAACTGCAGCGATCGCATGTGGCTGGTCAGCAGTGGATGGTCTACCGCCACGGTTGGCTTGTTCTGTGGGTTGGCCAGCTTTGGCCCACCGCCTACGACCAATGGAATAACCCAAGGATTCCGCTACTTTCTTCTCCACGCACAATTTCCTGACAAGCGCGTCAATATGCTGTTGTACGGCTCTGATAGCTACAGTCAAGCTGAGGCCTTGAAATGGAGGCAATGCACTTAGGCCCGTCAAAATGTCAGAGGCTGAGACTGCACACTTCGTCGAGTCAAGTGGCAAGGAGGCTGCAACTGTTCCAGCGCTGTCAGGCCATTTGTCGTTCATTTTCAAAAGCAATGCTGTCAAAATTTTCTGGGCATCCTCGCGTGATTCAGATCCAGCAAGCACCTGCCAGCAAGCTTCCACGCGCCGCGCAAATTGCTTGGGGCCAACTTCTGGAAGCGTTCGTAATCTGCCACAAGAAACATCAGCAGCAGGTTCTTTGGTCTCTGTCATGACTTTGGATCTCCTGAGCGCGGATTGGCGGGGAATTAGGTTGGTTGAAGCTGCTTCCTTTTAAGACAAACTTGACTGATATTTAATGCACAATCAATACGTAGCCCAAACAAGAGAAGAGGTGCTAGGGTTGCTAGGAACCTGGTGCAGGTCATGACACTATGCGTATGAAATTGCTCCCAGTGTCTTCGATTCTGAACACACGTCTGAAGGCGCTGGGCGCACTTTGTTGGAAGCAGCGGCTTGCTCAGGCACCCTCGCCGCAGCAGCTTCTGGCTCCGGCACTCTCGCCGCAGCAGCTTTGCTAGAAGAACTCCTGAGAACAATGCGTTTCCGAATATGGAAACAAGCTTGTCCGGCACAGAGAAGAAGGGTCAAACATGGAAAATAGAAGGGAACAAGGAAACTTTTCGCTCAAAGATATAGACATGTGTCTCAGACGTCTTGGGCAAAGCTAGAAAAGGGCAATCTGCAACCTCAAGCCCTTGACTGTATGCCACTTGTTGCTCACGGGACAAGCGCTTCCAATGCTCCTTCGCCACAGTCTCTTCCAAGTACTGTCTTTGACCCTTAGTCAGATGCACACCTGAATCACAAGGCACAGATCTGGACTTGGCTGCTGCAGGGTTACCTGGTCGCGCTTCTCTTACTCTGGCTAGCAAAGGTGGACCATGCTCTTCATGCTCCAGCAGTGCCCTGGCCAATCCACGAATGCCCTTCTTATCCCCGTCACTGCGCACCATGCAGCACGAGGACACGTGCTATAGCTAATCACCTATTCATCTATGCATCCATCTATACATCTATCTATCCACCTAGCTATCCATCTATGCATCTATCTATCCATCTATCTATCTATCTATCGATCTATCTACCTATCTATCTATCTATCTATCTACCCATCTATCTACCTATCCATCCATTCATCTATCTATCTATCTATCCATCCATTCATCCCTATCTATCCATCTATCTATCCAGGTTACCTATCTATCCAGTGATGTACCTATCTATGTACTAACACGGATGTGCCTCTCGGTGTCTGGAGCAGAATTGGGGTATCGCGTGGGTATCGCTTAGGCATCGCTAGGGTATCGCTAAATATACCACCATAATTCTTTAAAATCTGCATATGCTGTAGAATTCGTGATTTTCTTCATAAAGCAGCTTTGCGAAACAAATGCGGCAGGAAGGGCCAGAAGAGAGAGACAATCAAATGCAGTGGGAAAATCAAGTCAGTGCTTGGTCGCACAGAAATACATGCAGTGAGAAGATCAAAGCAACGGTTTGGCAATGGGATGTGCAGACCCCTCGCAAAACAAACCTTTTCACATTCACAGCGCCGATCTTCCCCGATCACTGCGCTATGCTGCTCAACTGTCAGGAGACTGTCTTTGGTCACAACCTGGTCTTGCAACGCAGTCTCTTGGCAGGCTTTCTTTTCCTGCTGCAGCCATCACATTGGCAAATATCATCTTTCTTCTTAGACAAATCCGCGCTCTTTTGCTCACTGCGCTGCTTCAGCAATGAGAGAACGTCAGGACAAGCCAACAAAACACTTTGGTTCTTTGTTACACGCAGCCTGTCAGCTGCAAAAGTGCAACAATAACACCAACTGCCAGTAAGCCCATGCCTTTCTCGCACAGACCATTTGCAGCTGTGCTTGGGGCGTTTGCAAGCAAAACACTTGTCTGCCTTGTCCCATAGAATCCTGCCCTTGTTGCCCTGGTGGTTGGCCATTTGGGCACGGAGACTGGACAAACGATCCCTCTGCTCAGAAGACAATTGCAACGGTGGCTGCTCTGAAACCTCGGGCTGCGCACTCCCATGCAATCCCTGCTGGGCAAGAGCTTGCAGCACCTCGGCTTGCTCAGGCGTCAGATGCAACTTTGGCTGCTCAGCTTGCTGCAATCCCTGCTGGGCAAGAGCTTGCAGTACCTCGGCTTGCTCACGCGTCAGATGCAACTTCGGCTGCTCTCCTGGCTGCGCCTCATGCTGCTCTGGCACTACCGGCTGCTCAGGCTGCAACTTCGGCTGCTCTCCCGGCACTACAGGCTGCTCAGGCTGCAACTTCGGCTGCTCTCCCGGCACTACAGGCTGCTCAGGCTGCAACTTCGGCTGCTCTCCTGGCACAACAGGCTGCTCAGGCTGCACCTCCGGCTGCTCTGGCACAACAGGCTGCTCAGGCTCCAACTTCGGCTGCTCTCCTGGCACAACAGGCTGCTCAGGCTGCACCTCCGGCTGCTCTGGCACTACAGGCTTCTCAGGCTGCAACTTCGGCTGCTCTGCCGGCTGCACCCCGGGCTGCTCTTCTGGCTTCATCCCCATGCACTCTGTACTTTCAGACCCGGCACAAGGAGAAAACGGTTGCTGCTCTTCCCCCTGAGTAGCACGGCCTTCTTGGGTCACAGGTACTTTGGAAATGCAATCATGATGAAGCTCTTGTTGCCGAAGCGGTGGTTCTCCAAGGGCTCTCTCCTAAAATGCATTTTGGCTTGACACAAGCCACAAGAAGGGATAAAACGTCTTGCTTTTGTGATTATCGAAGGGGTTGTGGTGACATGCTGTGCATTCACCAAACTAGCATTGCACTGGACTGCAGCCGGGCGACTGGTTTCTTCGCTTTGTCCGTCTGCTCTGGTGTGGGCTCTGCTAGGCGCGCTCGCTTAGCAGCTGGTGTCAAGATAACCTGGAACAAGGAACATGGGATAACATGGGACTATATATGGGGTTATATAGGGTATGTATGGAAATATTTCTGGTATAAGATGGAGTTTCATTGGATTACATATTGGATTATTGCTATATATATATATATATATATGTATGTATATGATATGTAATGGGATCACAAATGGGGCTCTAACAGGTATTAGATTGGAATTTCAAAAAATATATGTGGAAAACTATATTGTATTAAATAAGAATTCATGGGATTATATAGTGGATAATATATATATATATATATACGTACAAATATATAAATATAGATATATAGATATATATGGTATTATATTGATTTTAATGGAATTTCATATGGTGTCCTAACAGGTATTAGGTCGTGTTTAATGGGACTAATATATGGAAGGATATGTTGTAGTATATAGGATCTAAAGGGATCATATATGGGATTATATATGTGGAATTAAATGGGATTTAATGGGATTGCACATGGGATTTTACATGGTATGATATTAGATTTAGTGGGATTGTCTGCGTATAAGTTTCTCGGAGTCATTCCTAGGAAGGTCTTTGTAAATCAGCAAAGGCAAAGGATATTAAGGAGGATGGGTTCTAGATATATTCCAAGCAAGTTATTATTTCGCTTGAGAGGCTGTGGCCCTGAAAGACCCCTCCACCAGTGCAGCACTGGCCTCACCAACCTCCGTCCTCGTGCCAGGGCTCACCACCACCGGCTTCGTCGAGGATCGTCTTGACACCTCATTGATGGAAAATTGCACCTATTTATAAGCTAGTGGGCCCTGCTTAAAGTAACTATGGGGAAACAAAGGAAATCCTGATACGTACTGTGAATAAGCTATGGGGAAACCATTATGTATATAGATCTGCGTTTTGTCGCAGAACCTCTTCAAACCACGACCATTGATATACCACGTACCGCTAAACATGATGAGCCCCCTATATAGCTAAGTTGCCTTACAAGTGACTGATAATGGGTAAAACTATAGTTAAGACTTACTGCAATTTATAAACGTACCTGTAACTGAGGGGCACCATGCAGTCACTCAATGCGAGCGTGGCGCGGGCCCCAAGTGCTCAGGCATGCCAGCTAGAACGGCCTGCTTCTTCGAGTAGTAGCTCTGCTTGCCATTTTTGAATACCCCTGGGCTGAAACCCGGGACGAACCGGGATCATGTCTGTATTGCCATGTGAATTGACTAGGTGCAGAGGTAAGTTCGGTTATAAACAGCATATATGAACCAAAATCCTTACATATCCCTATAGTTTTAAAAATAAGCTATCTTAGGGGCACCACCTTGTGGCATCGGGCTGCGCACCTATAACGTAGTTGTTTCTTAAGTCTTAAGATACTATATAAACAGAACTGATATGCCACTGCCATTGTTGGGGACACCGGGGAAGCTGCATACACCCTTGCCCGCAAATTGGTTTCAGGAGATATCTGCATGAAACCCTTGATATTTGGTAGTGAAAAACGTCCTGCTTGTAATCTTTCCTCAAACCAATCTGCTGAATTTAAATTCTGTGGGTCTAGGTAGTTCCTTTGCAAGGGTCGAGCAGCTGATGTCCCATGATTTCGCACGTTAATATCCCTTCTTGGCTTGAATTTCTGGGATTCACCTGTCATATTTCATTCCCTGCAACCATGCGACACCAAATGCTGCCGACTTGACTGCCGCTTCCGCGCATTCTTCTCTCTGCAGTCCACTCCATGACTACCAGGAAGAACCCTGAGAATGTGCCCTTATGAGCCCAAATCTATACAAGTCACAGAAATGGCAGTGTGTCAAAACCTTGTACCCCGGGGGAACATCAAAATAGCTGGTAAATGGATGTTCATCCCACTAAAAAAGGTTCTATAGGTATTTATCCATAGCCAAATCAATGTCCAATTTGGGTATCGCTAATGTGGAGATTAAAGAAATATAATGACATAACCTTGAAAAGGGGTATCGCTAATTTGGGAAGGTCCCATCGCTTACCTCGTGTTTTTAACAATTTCCATAAATTTCCATAAACCAATGTCCGCCGAATACATATTTAGTATTGCCGGGGTTTTTACGATTGCTCACATAAGCTTTTACACACAGAAGCTTTTACACACAGACACCTTTACACACAGACCATTTTACACTGCTTTTACACACAGACACTTTTACACACAGACCATGTCACACACAGTCACTTTTGCACACAGAAGCTTTTAAGCACAGAAGCTTTTACAGACAGACCCTTTACACACAGACGCTTTTATACACAGACGCTTTTACACACAGAAGCTTTTACACACAGACGCTTTTACACACAGTCACTTTCACACACAGAAGCTTTTACACACAGACGCTTTTACACACAGAAGCTTTTACACACAGACGCTTTTATACACAGACGCTTTTACACACACAAGCTTTTACACACAGACACCTTTACACACAGACCATTTTACACTGCTTCTTCACACAGACAGTTTTACACACAGAACCTGTCACACACAGTCACTTTTACACACAGACGCTTTTAAACACAGCAGCTTTTACATACAGATCCTTTTACACACAGACGCTTTTACACACAGACGCTTTCACACACAGACCCTTTTACACACAGAAGCTTTTACACACAGTCACTTTTACACACAGAAGCTTTTACACACAGACGCTTTTACACTATTACCCACAGACGCTTTTGCAAACAGACGCTTTTACACACAGACGCTTTTACACACAGACACTTTTACACACAGACGCTTTTACACACAGACACTTTTCCACACAGACGCTTTTACACACAGACGCTTTTACACACAGACGCTTACACAGAGACATTTACACACAGTCTCCTTTACACACAGACGCTTTTACACTTTTACCCACAGTCGCTTTTACACACAGACGCTTTTACACTTTTACACACAGACGCTTTTGCAAACATACGCTTTTACACACAGACTCTTTTACACACAGACACTTTTACACACAGACGCTTTTACACACAGACACTTTTCCACACAGACGCTTTTACACACAGACGCTTTTAAACACAGACGCTTATATACACAGAGACATTTACACACAGTCTCCTTTACACACAGACGCTTTTACACGCAGGTGCGTTTTAAAACACACGCACACACGCTTTCACACACAAACGCTTTTACACACAGACGCGTTTACACACAGACGCTTTTACACACAGACGCTTTTACACGCAGAAGCTTTTTACACACGCACACACGCTTTTACACACAAACGCTTTTACACACAGACGGTTTTACACACAGACGCTTCTACACGCAGACGCTTTTACACGCAGATGCGTTTTACACACGCACACACGCTTTCACACACAAACGCTTTTACACACAGACGCATTTACACACAGACGCTTTTACACACAGACGCTTTTACACGCAGATGCTTTTTACACACGCAGACACGCTTTCACACACAAACGCTTTTACACACAGACGCTTTTACACACAGACACTTGTACAGAAACGAAAGCGTCCATCGCAATTTTTCCTCAGTTTTTGACGTCCAACGTCCATTTCGTGCGAAAGGGTTGCGCGGGATGCTTCAAAGTCGCAATTTTTCCTCAGTTTTTGACGTCTAACGTCCATTTCGTGCGTAAGGGTTGCGATTGACAACTCAAAGTCGCAATTTTTCCTCAGTTTTTGACGTCCAACGTCCATTTCGTGCGTAAGGGTTGCGATTGACAACTCAAAGTCGCAATTTTTCCTCAGTTTTTGACGTCCAACGTCCATTTCGTGCTAAAGGGTTGCGATTGACACCTCAAAGTCGCAATTTTTCCTCAATTTTTGACGTCCAACGTCCATTTCGTGCGTAAGGGTTGCGATTGACACCTCAAAGTCGCAATTTTTCCTCAGTTTTTGACGTCCAACGTCCATTTCGTGCGTAAGGGTTGCGATTGACAACTCAAAGTCGCAATTTTTCCTCAGTTTTTGACGTCCAACGTCCATTTCGTGCGAAAGGGTTGCGCGGGACGCTTCAAAGTCGCAATTTTCCCTCAGTTTTTGACGTCCAACGTCCATTTCGTGCGAAAGGGTTGCGCGGGACGCTTCAAAGTCGCAATTTTCCTTCAGTTTTTGACGTCCGACGTCCATTTCGTGCGAAAGGGTTGCGCGCGACGCTTCAAAATCGCAATTTTACCTTGGTTTTGGACGTCCAACATCCATTTCGTGCGAAAGGGTTGCGTTTCGTGGCGCTCCGGCGGCACCGCCCCCGCCTTAAGAGAGAATAGAAGAAGAGCGAGAGGAGATCTGCAGATGTGAAGGTGTGCAGATGTGATCTAGATCTGCAGATGTGAGGGTGTGAAGATCTAGATCTGCAGATGTGAGGGTGTGAAGATGTAGATCTGCAGATGTGAGGGTGTGAAGATCTAGATCTGCAGATGTGACGGTGTGAAGATCTAGATCTGCAGGTGTGAAGGTGTGAAGATCTAGATCTGCAGGTGTGAAGGTGTGAAGATCTAGATCTGCAGGTGTGAGGGTGTGAAGATCTAGATCTGCAGGTGTGAAGGTGTGAAGATGTAGATCAGCAGATGCGAGGGTGTGAAGACCTAGATCTGCAGATGTGAGGGTGTGAAGATCTAGATCTGCAGATGTGAGGGTGTGAAGATGTAGATCTGCAGGTGTGAAGGTGTGAAGATCTAGATCTGCAGGTGTGAAGGTGTGAAGATGTAGATCTAGATCTAGCTGCAGGTGTGAAGGTGTCTAGATCTGCAGGTGTGAAGGTGTGAAGATGTAGGCGGCTGCTTTTTTACGAAGAACCCTTCGCAGGCGCTCTCGGGAAAAAAAAATACGTATGGCAAAAACATGGCAAGAATGACATGATGTTACATGAAAAGTATTAACATGGATAATCACTACACATACTGTTTGGCAAGAATACATGATGTTACATGATATTATATGTTTATATATTTACATATATTTACCATATTTTACCCCGAAAAGTAGGGTTTTGCGCCTTCAACATGGAGATAATCACTACACATACTGGTTGATGTGTGTAAATATTGAAATCGGCCATCTCAACTGACAAACAGATGTTGATTCAACTCCAAGAATGGGGACAAAGGATGGTTGCTGAATGATAATTTGTTATGGTTTGTTTTTGGGTTTATGCTAACTGTGGCAGTTGATGGATGTTGCTTCTCAATGTTTGGGCTTATAGCAGTACTGGTTTACAGTAATGGACTGGAATGCGAAGATCATGAACCTTGCAATTTGCGAAATAAGGCACGACATTCCCATAGCGCGGAAGTCTTGCATTTCTCCTCATTTTTGTGGTGCCTTTGTGTGATAGACCCAATGGAAAACCCACACCTAATTCTGCAACCAAAATTGCGTTTGAAACCTCAAACACCTAGAGTCCACTATGTATAGTGAGTATACAACATGAAAGTTTGATTGAAGATGTTCCCAAACCACCTCAACATCGCAAAAGTTGAAGAATCCTCCCCACTTCCATGGACCCAACAGCCACGGATAGCCACGGCACCGATGCGGACGGGGCAGCGGATCGCTCCGTTCGACCTGGGAACGCCATCTTTCAAGTGGCTGGGTTAATCAACAAAGAAATGACATCAATCGCCCGTCCATAGCAGGATATGATCTATACAGTCTATACATTGGTGATTATGATTCAACATATTTTGATAGCATGAATGGGAAGAAAACAAGTAAATGATGAACATCATAACAAAGCGGGTTAAGGAGATTGAAGGAATAACATCACCATGCTCAAAAGCTAGCCCATGATCTATAGCCACAAAAACTCATCTGCCGATATCTATATAGGCGGTGTTCCCATCTTGGGCCAAAATTTCCATAATTCAATACTTTTTGCCAGGATCATAATATCAACCATCTCCGTTACTTAACCTCTTGGTTAATTTAGATTCTACAGTTTTCCTATCATTTTCTGGTTGAGACCCACTGACTTGTTCTTCAACAAAACATTTTCCACGATTTCCCCATGTTTTCACCTAACGTAATTCTGGGTAAAACAATAAACTAGCCATTTGGGAATGGTTTCAATCCCACCTATGAAAATGGTGATTTGGGGGATGGTTGATTATTGTTTTAACATGTTTTAACCACATTGAGTAACATTATTACCAATCACATTAACCAACCTATTATTTTATGATTATGATTCAATCAATAACTCATTTAGTCACATTTATGATAATGGTAATGTGATGATGATATAGTGTGGTTGATTATTATTTAGGAACGATGATTGGTGGGATTGGTTTCCCATTCCCAAATCACAATGTTTGTTGGGAATGATTAAAATCAATCCCAACAATTTTTACCAACAATAATGTAATGTCAACCCCAGATTAATAAACCCCAAACGGCTGGTTAATTGGGGGGGTACCATTTAAATATATTTATATAAATATCAGATTATGACATATTATGATTCTTTGGGGGAGAACTGGGAGAACCCCTAATTTTCATCAACCAATACAAGGTGGTGCCCCACTTCGTTAGCTAAGTTGGTTTATAACTCCAATTTCACTATGGTTTATGGTAGATATATCAAATTATCAATACATCAAGTATGGTTATTTATAAACCAACTGATAACCATGGTATATTACCATAAACCATAATCTTATAACCAACTACCCATAGGATCCATGTATGGTATATATGCTAACATTGGGGGTATATTGATGGTAAATGTTACCATATATAGCATACATGGATCCTATGGGCTATGGTTTATGGATGTTTATGGGGGTGGCACAACGGTTGTATGATCCCCGCGGTGCCTCGGTCCCCTGAGAGGTTGGAGATGGCCGAGATGGCGCGCCGCGCGCGGCGGTGCAGCTCGAAGGAGGCGTAGGAGGCCGCCAGGGTGCCCTGCAACAACGGCCACGGCGGCCACGGTAGGGTGGTAACAGTGGTGGATTTTCAGATTTTTGGAGAAAAAAACATGGGAAAACGTGGGAAAACATGGAAAAAACCATGTGCGTTTAAATTGTTTCATGGATTTTGATGGATTCTGATGGAACATGGTTGAATTCCTAGAGAACTCCTAATTTGTTGGTGGACCAAAAGGGTCCTCAAGCTATCAAAACTAACTTTGGGACCAACACCATGTATGGACCCACAATGATGTCATCTGCTGGCAATTCTTACTTGGAAACCCATGTAATTATCGCACTGGCAAAAGTGGGGTTTCTCCACAAGTGTGGAGATCATCCGATCATCCAAGCGAGTGCATCCTGGTAAACTGGTGCTTGGGTCTTTCGCCAAGTCAGTTGAAATGAGTAGCAAGCGGGGCTTGTATCCCAGCTGCACGTAGATCATATCGCAGTTGCGAACTGCAACCAGTTTCTGCTGGTCCGACCAGTACCTACCATCTACCAAGAAGGAGCCATTCCTACAGTCAGCAGGTTGTTTGGTCAACGCGTCAAACCTTTTGAACATGTTTCAGCGCGCAAAACATTGAGAACCAATTTAATCACATTAATCTTGGACACATGGATATGGTACATCACACCAAGTATCGGCCCTGCTTTCCTACCAGGCTGCCCCCTCCAATCATGAGTTAGTTTACAAACGTATATAGATGTACCCACATGTACCCACCATGAAACAGATTTAGCCCACAATCATACTCAACCAACTTTAGTTTCTCATCTTTTTTGGGGGGGTGCCACCTGGTATCTTTTTCACCAAAAAATCGTCCCGAAGCCCCATCTTTCCCTCGTCCGCCGGGCCTTGGTGCACTTCAGCCAGGCTTGCTCCTGGGCAGCGTGGAAGAGATCGTCGTGCTCTGAGGAGCCCTCCTGACACTCGTAGAAATCCTAGGCTGGTGGCATGGGGATAGGGTGCAAGGTGGGGGCTGCGAATGTGGCTTTGGGTGCTGGTTGTGGCTATGTCTTCAAGAAGGAAGAAATCCACGGTGCTTTGTAGATATGTGATTCGAGTCCGCATCAAACACAATGAGATACGATTACAAGAGCTGCAAGCTCCAGGGGTTGAGGTCCAGGGGTGAGCTCTTTTGAAGATTCGACTTCCAGCGAGATCTTTTGTATGTCACCAATGCAGCGGATCAATGGATACCTCGACAATGCAAGATTCACGTTCAGTAAGGAATTTGAAGGACTACCAGTCTATCATTCTTGTGTTGGAAGTTATCTCTCAAGAGTCAAGAGGATAAAATGGTCCAAACACGGATACAATATGATACAATCACATTGTATTGTATGGGTTTCTGTGAAAGTAAGTTAGTTCCCCAAAATCCCATGGTCTCTCATCATTTTCCCAGTGATAAAGGCACTTTTCACATACTTTTCAGGGTAGATAGCCCATATTTCTGGGTCCAAAATCCCTCTCCAAGAGATCCCCAAAATCCCTCAGCTCCTAAGCCAGCTGTTTGGCCCAGGCTCATCCCATCGAGCTTCCCTGAAAAAGTCATCTTCACCTTGGAAAATCAACGGTGGGGATGAAGAAACATCTGACTGGAAATCAACCATCATCAGACTTCAAGGAACATCACTTTTTGTTAAACCTTGGGACTGGTTAGTCTTTTGAGAAGCCAGGTGTTTTTCAATCTGGGCTTGAAATCACTGTCGATGTGTGGAATGGGAGTTCGAATCTGGTTGGCGATTTCACCCCACCCCAAAATGTATAGCCAATCCAGGATGATTTTCGCTAGGGATGGAAAAATAATGGTAACTATTTTATTCATATTAATTCAACCATTTGCTGCGGGAAATGGTCCATTAGTATCCATTTGTTGTATCGTTGGATGATTATGATGGCATGTAAAGACACAATAACTATTTCCACAAGCTATGCAAATTTATAAGGTATCACTGCCACAGTTGAAATCATCAAAATCAAATCAGAAGCACCTTGGCACCACTTTGGCACCATGCTGGACCACAAAATTTTCACCCTGAAGGCTGGTGAACACGCCACCAGCCGAAGTGCAACATTCAGTGACCAGCCGACCAGCCAATCTTTTGGCGTGTTTCTGAGCCACTGCCACCAAAGGTCACAGACATCATCACACGTCTATGGTCACACACGCGCATCTATGATATATCAATGAGTAAAAAACAAATGCACTGTTCGGCTGGAGAAGTCACCAGCTGAAAGTATACCCCCTCAACATGACGTGAACCAGTCATTCTTCTGCATCTAATTAACTGGAGAAAACAACCCATCATCAGCACCTGCAGTTAAGATAGTTAAGGCCCTTTACCAGTTTGATTTTATAAATGGGGTTATAACATGTTATAACTGACTTATAACTGGTATACAGGGCCATAACTTAGTGAAAATCCAACCAACCGAGGTGCCAAATAGGCTGTCGACCTCGCAGCCACGCCGTGGATTGGAGCAGCATTCCAAGCTACCTGACGGTACGACCACCCAACCAGGCAAGATCCAAAAGCTTTGGCGACCAAAATCATCGAACTCCCCAAGTTTTTTTGGAATTTTACTATGCTGCACTGTTTGATGATTTTTAATGGAATATTTTAATGGAATATGTACTTAAACACAATCAAACACATCGAGTCGCATGGAAACATTGATGCGAGTGTGATATCTCTGGATATATCTAAGGATTTTAAGCTGGTTTGACCATGTGTGACCCGTATTTCGTTGACACGAATCTCTAAGAAATGAAGAGTTTAAGTTCTATTTTGACCATTCCCCGCCAAAAAAAAACATCTTGGAGCCATGTTGGAAAGCCCAATACCCATACAGGATCCATGTATGCTATGGTAACATGGATCCCATCAATTAATATCCCATTGATGTTAGCATTTTTCTACCAGCACCATGGAGCCATGGATCCTATGGGATATTGAGCCACCATTGCAACAAAACTGCCGCCGAGCATCTGCCCAATCCCATCACCAACTGGCGCTCTGAGCGCCACTTCAAATGCCCGCAGGGATGGCGATGGCGAGGCAGGGCTGCGAGTTGTCGAAGAAGTGGAAGGGTGAAAAGCTAAGGGCTGTTTTGGGGACAAGATGTCTTGGATACAGGTTTTATATATTATAATTTTATATTATATACAAATGATTTATATTGTACTATTTTATATTATATAATATATTATATACATATGATTTTAAACTATAGTTTATCCTGATAAATCAAGAAAAACATAATTATGCATTGATTCTGATGGTCAAAAGGATCAAAATCTGTTCTGTCTGAATCCAGATGGAGGCGAGTGCGTGATGCTCATTGGTTGGAGGTGGGATGTGCTAACGGAGTGCTGGCATCTGCTGGTCGCGCTCCTTTACGACCCTGGTTGAAGGGGGCAGTTATGTAACAAGAAACACATACTAATTGTGCACTTACTATGTATACCCCTAAAAAAGGCTGTTTCAAATGTGACAATTGGTTCTTGTGGTCACAGGGTTCCTTGCTACACAGGTGCGACAGCCAATTCAGTGAAGCTCTTTGGCTGCGCCCTTTCAGAGATGCTGAAGTGGGGGGGGCAGTGGCAGTGTCTGGCTTCAAGTTGAAGGTCCCAATTCAACTCAAACAGACCAAAAGGATCCAAAAGGGGGGCCTTTTATGGGCTGAACATCTAGCCGATGCCGTGAAGCAGATCATGGTAGCATGGTGGCCCAATGGCCAATTGACCTGACGGACCTGTCTCTGATAGCTCCCCCTGATCCAAAATGATCCATCCGGAGCGAGGCGTGAGGAGATCAGGAGACTGATGGGTGAGTCCCGAAACACAGTGGTTTTGGATCACTGTCCTACATGAGAACAAAAATAGAGACGATATTGTCATTGAAACCAAGAACCAAGCAAAATTTAGTACTTCAACGGAAATTTGAATTTGGCCTTGCTTTTCACAAAATAAATTTACTGTATAGTTGCCATTTGAAGACCCCGCTGGGCTTTCATTGTTTTGGCCACACAATCATGGTCACCTGGTCGCACGAAACAACCGAAAATCACATTCGTAATGTTCAAGTGGTCCCTGCGATGCGTGTCTATTGATGTAATGTAATGTAATGTAATGTAATGTAGGTATGTAGGTGGGTAAACAGCAAACCATAGATATCCTGCCAAAACCTTATCTTTGTGTCGATGGTTGATATATCTATATACTCCAGATGAGCCTCACTTCACGGTGATTACATATGTGATGCTATGTTTCAAGCCATCCCAAACATGTCCTCGTTACAGTAATTGGCAAATTGGGGTGATCATTTTAAACAGGGGAACCAGTAAGATATTTGAATCCACAAAACCAATAGCCTCCAGTAAACTACATAACAGCTTGAGAACTGGAAGCCAGGGATCACAGGTCGAAAACTGTGACAAATTACCAGAGGGTTTGTCCCCATCACCCCATCTTCATTAAAAAAATATTATATACACCGTAGGATTTCTGCGGGTTTTGGTTCTCAAGGTATGTATATATATATATATATAGTAAATACCCTTGGGTAATCAACCATAGCAATGGAAAATCCACGAATTATCCATGATTTTCCCATTCAAAAACACCATTTTTTTCGAGGATTCTCCAGGCCACGTTTCATGATGAGGGTAGTCATACCCATGAACTCCACCAACTTGGCATCCCCACTCTGCAAGGGTGCCGCACCAGCCAGGCATGTGGGACCTAAGTAACTGATGTGGTTTACTGAAAACAAGGCCCATTGGCTTAAGGTGGATATGTAACTTAACATAGCTATTGAACATCACCGCGTTTTTCCATGTTTTTAATGCGTACATCTTCGAACTTTTCATAGGCCGTTTGTTGCCCCAGTTCGCGACCGATCTTCATCTGAGCTCCAGGCTGTAAATCATCACTTCACCTGGGAGCTTGTTGATCAACTAAGGATTACGCCGTACAAGTTGGCTTTATTCAGCAATAGTGATGTAACAATAGGCCAATACATGCTATAGATTGCTATAGTATAAATATGTATAAATGATGATTTGATGATTTAGCGCGAAATTGGCACCCATATGGGGCACTGATGATTTCGAGTTCACCGCTTGCGTGGTTTGTTTATCTATTTTGAGTGTGGTAAAGCCAACGCCAATGAGGGTTTTGTCATAGAAATGGTAGAGATATTAACCTGTAAGAATGGGAATATATGGGGCATAATGACAGGAATGTGGTTGTGATAATTTCTGCAAGGGGAATCATCCACAAAATGCCATAAAATGATGCCTTATGCTTTTGCTGTATTGGGAGTCATCAAGTATCCCGGCAACCAAGAATGCAGGTGTTTTTTTCTCATCATCCCATAGATACAGGTCTAGTTATGAACAGTTGGTAAAGCCCAAATGCCATTTATAGTTATAACTATGTTGGATGGCCACTATATAGTTATATGGTAGAGACAGGTCTATATAGTTATAAATGTTGGATGACCGATCTGGTCTACATGTGGAACACCCCAATGGATTGTCTCTATAACCGTCAGCATAGAGAAATTCCTCCAGTTTCACAGCATTTTAACCATCACCCATTTTGCTGTGGTTAAAACAATGTCATAAACCACACCATTTTTCATGGTCTATACCACCCATAGAACTGGTGATTTTGGGGATGGTTTATGGCATTGTTTCAACCACATTAAAATCCTTTTACTAAAAAAAAAACAGTATTTTCCAGCAACAAATTACCAGAGGGTGTCATTAAGTCACCGACCTGGGAGTGATAAGACCTGTTCCATGAAATCGCCAATGTGTGTCGCCAATGTGTGTCCACAATTTCAAGAAACATATCTATCTTTTGATATCCTGTTTAATTCAAACTGGGTCATGTTTATGTCATGTAATTTAATTGTACATAGATATCCCCACTGTATAATACATATATAATATATTACAATTGTTCTACGTTCTCACTCTTGCGGATCTAGATCAATTTAACCCATGATTCACATTCAACATAGTTGATGTATCAGGTGCTGGTCTAGTGCTAGTTCCTCCCGAGTTTCGTTACAAGAAACATGTCCAAAAACAGCATGTGGAAAAAAATCTGCCTGCATCGCCACAGCTGAGAAGGCGTGGTTCCGCCTCACTGGACACCTCAAATTCTGGAGGATTCAGAACTTAAGTGTCTTACCCAGGAAGGCTATTGAACTGAACCATTGAAAATAGATGATAAAACGCCAACAAAAAAAAAGTTTTACGGTTTTACATCGGTTTTATCATGATTTACTTCAGTTGGAAATAGTGATTTTCCATAATTAAAGGCTGATGGGTACAACGGAAATTAACACAATAAGAAACCATAAGAAACCAACCATATATTGGTACCTTGAAATCCATGCTATTGTTTCTGGTATTCCCAAAAGATCGAGGTCTAATCAACCGAAATAGGATCAACTAATGGGGATTTAAGTACTGAAACATGATGATAAGCAATGGATGTGGGTTTGACTAAACATGGAAACACAAAGTTCCCATAGTCATTTTGATACTGATGATGAATCAGTGGGATTACCATCTGGTATTTGAACATAGCTATGAAAGATCATCGTTGATATAACTGTATCTGGTTGGTGCTTCAACCTATCCCTCTGAAAAATATGTCTTCGTCAGTTGTGATGATTATTCCCAATATATGGAAAACACAATGTTCTGAACCACCAACCATATATATATATAATATTATTACATCATCTATTTTCATGGGCCACGGCTTCTATGCGGCAAAGTCTGAAGAATTACCGGAGGGCAATTCCCCACCCATGCTCATATTGTGTTAGCTATGGAAAATCATCATTGATAGGTAAACCATCTATACATGAACATCATGAACAGTTTGGTATAAGAAATTATCAGTGGATCTAAAAAATATATACGTTACCCTCCAGTAAATCAACATAGACCCTGGCAGTCATCGGGCTTGGAAGATTAGTTTCCACTACGAATGGGATAGAAATTCAGAGTCCAACTGTCAATTTACCAGAGGGAAATCCCACTAAATCCCACTAAAGCCCACTAAATCCCACTAAATCCCACTAAAGCCCACTAAATCCCACTAAATCCCACTAAATCCCACTCCAGTAAAACCCACTAAATCCCACTAAGTCCCACTAAGTCCCACTAAACTGTGACTATAACCCATTGGAAATCACCGTGTTGCGACGTGTTTCACTCCCATGGAGAAGCACCGCCCAACTGCTCCAAGGCACCGCCACAGAGTTGAGGCCACGTTGATGCTCCGTGACCTGACAACGCTGAAGCGACCACCACGGAGGGTTGACCGAAATCCGAAGAACCAGGGGACCGGGTAACTATTAATAAACCCCAAACGGCTGGTTAATTGGGGGGGTACCATGTAAATATATTTAAATATCAGATTGTGACATATTATGATTCTTTGGGGGAGAACTGGGAGAACCCCTAATTTTCATAAACCAATACAAGGTGGTGCCCCACTTCGTTAGCTAAGTTGGTTTATAACTCCAATTTCACTATGGTTTATGGTAGATATATCAAATTATCAATACACCAAGTATGGTTATTTATAAACCAACTGATAACCATGGTATATTACCATAAACCATAACCCATAGGATCCATGGTGCTGCTATATATATGGTAACATGGATCCCATCAATATACCCCAAATGATAGCATATATACCAGCACCATGGATCCTATGGGGTATCTAGTGGCAATAGTTACTATAAACTATCCGGTTTCTATAATCGTACTATTGGAACAACTGAATATGGGGGACTAGGAAAATATATTTTTTGGGAAAGCAATAACATCAATAAGAACTTACTCAACTTACAATAGTATTCTTTACTCGTGAACTCGTTAACTATTTACAATAACAATATTCATGATTGCCAATAGTTACAATGGGAGAATATTTCCCAGGTAATTAACTGTGGTTGGTAACATTGGATTGTACCGGGACCATCTACCAAGTGGTGCAGGAATGAGAAAAACCATCCACTGTATGAAGGGTAGTATAATCCTCAAACGAATCATCGAGCAACAGGAGTCTTGAACGCTGCTCACTTGATATTCTAAGTCATGTTTGATTAATGCTGCTCAATTCACAGTTCTACTAGTTACCTCCCAATTTTCCAACTTAGCTATCATTACATATAAATATATATATATAAGATAATTAATAGATCATATAATTAAGTCATTAACATTATCTAATTGGTGGTTGAGTTACCCTCCTGAAAAATCTGAGTTCGTCAGATTGGATCATCATCCCAACTATTGGGGTTTCAATAAAAATCATGTTCCAAACCACCAACCAGGTCATCTCATTAATCATTAACCACCATTAACCATTATTAACCACTATTAACCTCTATTAACCTCTATTAACCTCTATTAACCTCTATTAACCCAGTTATATAGATCTATTAAGTCCATATTAAGATATATTAAGTCCCATTAACCCATATTAAGTCCCTATTGTTGATGGGAAAATACATCTTCCAAACCACCAACCAGAGAGGGTAATCCTATTCTAATCATAGTCTCATTAGATTGGTTTATGGGAAAATTGAAACCGGAAACTCCCATGTTTAATGGTAAAAACCCTGGATTTTCCTGGTGAAATTCCACCATTTCTGCTGGATTTCTCGTGGTTAAACGATCCCGCCGCCCGAGGGACGATCTGATGGATCTCCTGGGCCGTTTCGGGGTCCCAGACCTCAGGGCCAAAAAGAGGCTGGAGTTTGCGAAGAAGAGTGGTCACTTGACCTATATGTATATATGGAGATATATGGGGATATATGGGGATATATATATATAATTATATATATATATGTGTATATGTATATATATATATATGTATATATATATATGTGGGGATACACATATATAGAGATGAAGATATAGATATAGATATAGATATAGATGTACATCTCTAATGATATGCCTCGAGAACCTAAATCCTCGAATTTTTGGTGGGGTTTAAACGTAAACCCATACATATATATATATACATATATATATATACATATGTGTATATATATATATATACATATGTACATGGTGAGTTTGTAGGGTTATAACCAACTATCATTGGCAAATATGGGGATATGTTTATTAGTGTATATACATATATTATAAAATAGTTATATATATATATATATAATCATCCTGAAGTACATGGAATATGTTTCTTGTTGGAAATTCCATAGTCTATCTACTCCAGACTTAACCAATGGGTACATAACCATCAGTTTAAGAATATATATTGGTTCATTGGGACATAAACAACTTTGGAATATATATATATATATGATTATATATTATGTGTCGTATAACCATTGATGTAGTGCCAAAGCTAATCACCTTCAGTCCCTCTGGGTCGCTTGGGTCGCACCGAAGAACTCCGATCAACTTGTCCAGTGGCTCCCACAATGCACTGGAACAAAGACAGTTTTACAACATAAATAAAACCAACTATCATTGGAATATATAGGGATATATGATGATACAGAATGATACATATATATATACACAGACAACTTGGCACTTAAACATCTTAAACAGGACAAAATGGCAATGGGGGAAAACCCGAAAAAACTAGAAACATGATGAAACATGTGTTAGTTAAGTATTTATGTGTTGCATCAGCACGCGTCTATGAAACAACCCTCAGAAACAAAGTCATCATTCCCCAAGGACGGACCAATTTTGGGATGAAATCACCACAGCAACACGCTGAAAAAATCCTTGGCTAATTTGTCATGTGCTGGTTTACTATAGTTTCATATGGTTTTATAGGGATGATAATGGGATAATGATGGGATCATACTGGGATATTGATGGATATAATATACCCGGCCTGGTAATGACTAACAGTTTGCTATTGAAAATGGCCATTTATAGTGAGGTTTCCCATTAAACATGGTGGATCTTTCCATAGTCATGTTAAATTACCGGAGGGTAAATCTTGGGCTGTCTCGATTCTTTCCCATTTATGATGACCAAAAAGGAACAACACGACTTACAAGGTCGTGCCCCCCGTTGTAAGTTGGTTTATGACCCCACCCAACGGTTGTTCGATATCTCGACAGTAAATCCAATAGTTGATCAAACATGAGTTCCCCATATCCCATGACGGATCCATGGTGCTGCTATATATGGTGTGCCATGGATCCCATCAATGTACACCCCAATGTTAGCATATAGCACCATGGATCCGTCATGGGATGTTGCCTCTTAAATTGCCTTAAATCCCAAATCTTTATTGCTTAATTCCTTAACAAATGGGGCCACCAGCCGTACCACTCCCCGTTGTCGACTGTCTGAGCATCCAGGCTCTTAGCAGTCCATCTAAACCGCTGGTGACCGCGCGGCCGTAGGGTTCCAGCCTTGTGGTGCAGTTACAGTCCATGCCCGGTGAATATCTGGGAATATACGGTGAATATGTATGAACATATTACATATCATACGTGACATATGGATACATATGGTGAACATATGGTGAATAGCATCAAGCATGGGAATTAGAACCAACGATGATGGGCGTTGAATGGGATATACTGTTGTATAGTCAGGATATATTCGGATAGAGTGACTTGGAGAATCAGCACTACTCATGGAGGATCCCTATGGCTTTCAACGGGTTGACTAAGCATACCTAAGATGCAGGGACTATACAGCTGAGATGGGTGCACTTTTATTCAGGTCATGATGTCAAGCCCAAAGCAAAGCAACAATTCAGAACATATGCTAATTGGTGGTTTCAACCCCTCTGAAAAATATGAAAGTCAGTTGGGGTTATTTTCCCAATACATGGAAAAATAAAAAATGTTCCAAACCACCAACCAGTATGTGAATTAAATGGAGGATAGCATTGGCCGTGATTTCTTTTTTGGTATGTGTACATGGATGGAACAAAAATGATTCCCTGGGTTAGGAACCCCACAATAAGCACATACAATACTACACCATATTAAACCAGGGTTTCGGTATGTGACAAAAGTTCACACCTTTGGGTGAAACTTCACTCAGAGTATATAGAATTCCAAGCAAAAAGTACAAAAAGGGACTCCTCCCACTATCTGCTTATTTCCCGTTCAGGAATTACCCTCTGGTAAACTATCATAACTATGGAAAATCACCATTTTTAATAGGAAAACTCACTATAAATGGCCATTTTCAATAGCTATGCTAAATTACCAAAGGGTAAATTGAATTTTGTATCTCTTTGATGGATGAACCCTCATTTAAATTGCTCGAAACAACACCATTTCTGCGGCTTCAACCACTGGTTGGTGGCTGACCTACCCCTCTGAAAAATATGAAAGTCAGTTCGGATCATTATTCCCAATATATGGAAAATAATCCAAATGGCTAATCCAATTTCCAACCAGACCAGATTTCTAAGTGAAAAACTCCAATTTTTGGATATCTTGGCTGTTGAACCACAGGGACCACAGCCGAGTCCTTTGGGCTACCGACCTCTGAACCTGGGACGTGCGCACAACATCACACGTTTTTGTTGACGGTTTCTTGGCTCAGGGGAGGCCTTGAAGTTTTAAAAAATCCTGTAATATGTGACCAAACATAAAATAACACATCTGGTTGGTGGTATACCTACACCTCTGAAAAATATGACTTCGTCAGTTGGGATGATGACATTCCCAATAGATTGCAATAGATGGAAAAATAAAAAATGTTCCAAACCACCAATCAGACATGTAAGACGTGCACGGAAATATGAGAGTCACAGCAAGTTCTCAAGAAATGTCATGTGAGTTGTCCTAAATCATCTGTCAAACCCCACTGCCAGGGCTGACCTGGTGGTACTGTACCAGGGACGAACAGTGAGTCAACATGCGGTTCCGCCCAAAATTGGATGAACATCTTGGGGAGTACAAATTGGATGTTTCAAATTGGGATAGCATGTTGAATATATGCACAACGGAACCCATCAAGAATCTGGGTCAATATGGGAATGATTTCCCACAATCCAAACAATCATTCCGGTGAAATCCCAGTGAGGTCGTTAAAAGTTTACCCAGAAGAATGGCAAACCGATTTCATGACACATAGGAAACTGGTTGTTGGTATATCTACTCCTCTGAAAAATATGAACGTCAGTTGGGGTTATTATTGCCAATATATGGACAAATAAAAAATGTTCCAAACCACCAATTAGCAAAGTCTTGAGGACCCTTTGTTTTTCCCGAGGTTGCACTTATATTGCATTGTCCAGCTTCCCCACGCAGCATTTGTAAATGGCGAAATTCTCCGTTTTGCCCAAGATTTTGGATGCGAAGTTTTTGTCCACCCAAGTTAGGTTTCCTCTATTTCTTCACCCTGCACATCGTATAAATCAATGGACATATTAAAAACGGCAGCTGCAAACAAACGCAGATTTGAAACACTAGCCAACCTTGATGGTGGAAGCTTTCCATACAAATCAATGCTGAAAGCAAAAGCCAATGCTCCAATGCTGCACCAGCTTCCCCATAAGCCCATAATCTAAGTATAGGTAGATTATATAGGCTGAAATGACCATAAGACCAATCATTACATCAAGAATATCCTTGGATACTGTTAATCTGAGATATGTTTAGGTTTTTCATGTGTTTTCCGTTTTTTTCCCAATAATGACTAAACTCATCGCTTCAAAACTGCTTAATCCATCACGTCACATCTTTTAAATGGGGCTTGCAGTGCCCTGAGATTACCAAAAAAAGTACAAGCTGGTGCCCCGCACTTATGCTTGTTGGTTTATCTTCCCATCTAACCCCGTTGACCAACGCAGTTCATTCCAGTGAAATAAACCAACTTGACATAGATCATCTACTAGTTCTATAAAATAAAGTATCAATAATTTATTTGACATATATATATATATATACTGGTTGGTGGTTTCAACCCCTCTGAAACATATGAGTTCGTCAGTTGGGATGATGACATTCCCAACAGATGGGAAAGTCATAATCCAGTCATGTTCCAAACCACCAACCAGATATTATAGTTACTTTAATCGTTAGTACTTTTTTGCACATCTTAGAGTAATGATAGATCCGAATGTTGCATCCTATAATTTACCCAGATAGATTTTGCATCCTATAATTTACTCAGTTGGGATGATGACATTCCCAATAGATGGAAAGTCATAATCCCAAACCACCAACCAGATATATAAATTCCAGTGTAATAATCCCAACTTCTTGCAGCATAAATCCCCCATAAATCGCCGCGACTTGCCCCAATGACTCTCAGTTCCTGGCCGCCGTGACCAAGCTGTGGCCTTGGTCAACAGCCGAAACGAAGGTGCCACATGGCGTGCAAGATGGTGCCCACAAGATAGCAAAGTTAGATATATATATATATATAACTGGTTGGTGGTTTCAACCCCTCTGAACAATATTAGCCAGCTAGGACTAAAAAAAACCAATATATGGAAAAAAAAACATGTTCCAAACCACCAACCAGATAATTATATATATATATTGATGTTATAGCTGGGTTCATGACTATTCTGTTTTTTTTTGGTTATAAACCCGGTTATTGTTATATATTAAAATATATATGCATACAACTGAGTTCATGCTTGATATATCGAACTAGTTCATGGGGTCTATAATGGTGTACAGAACGAATTGAGACTGCGGGGCACATAGTTGTAAGCCCCACATAGATAGAGGAGTCACCTATTTACTATAACACTGTTTCATTAGGGCCTCATTAGGGTTTTAGATTTCTATATATTTTACGTATTGCTGTGTATGCATGTATATATTATATTTGTTTTGGGTTTTAGATAGAACTATGAACCAGTTGACTAAGTGGTAACATCCTGCATTTGAGAAATGCCTGAAACACGGCTCGCTTGGGTCTGTCGCCCATGGACACGTCCCTTTCGCTTCGTATACAGTGGCACTGTCCACTTAGCAACTAGCTCAATGATGATAAAATATGATATGTATGCATGTGTGTATGTATATATATATATATGTATATGTTACATTAAGCATTAGTAAGCATAGTCAGTTTATATATATATATTGCATTAAGCATTAGTAAATTGGTAAGCATAGTCAGTTTATAGATATATATATATATAATTGCATTAAGCATCAGTAAATTAGTAAGCATAGTCAGTTTCTTCCCAAACTTGAATTGTCACAATATAACCAGTCATTGATTGGTAAAACACATTTAGTTAATAAGTATAGTTATCTCAAATCATAGTATGGCACTATGGCACTGTGAACTTGGTAAATAGTGTGTACTGTACATGCTTGTATGATATATGATAATAAATGTTGATTTAATATACGAGTAAACAAACTCCAATTCTCCCCACCATAACATAGTTATCAACTGGAAATCTATTGATAACTATAGTTGGGTTCGTCTGAAAAATGGGACTGGTTTATCATTTCATCATCATATTACCCTTTGACCTTGAAATGCTCGGATATCATACTAATGTTTGGACACAACCCACTATACGGTTACCTACCTCGTTGTATTACGTTGTATCCCATTAAAGCCATCAAAACCATGAACCAACTATGTTTACTGTAGTGGGTCCCTGTTCAGGCCTGATACCAGGGAGGAACACCAGGTAACATGATTCACCTGGAATCGGTTGGAGCAACCTTCATTAGCCATTCAAATTCTATAGCTGATAAACAAATTAACAAAAACATAACATAAATTATCTTTCCTACTATTATTTCTAGTCATAGTCATGAATTTGTGTTCTATCTCTTTAAGGTCACTATCTTCCCCTTCCAAGGCCAGACCAGGACCCCGGCCATGTGCCGAACGCACCGAGCGATCCAGGCGCAAATTCGTGGGCTGCGGCCCGCGCAAGCCACGCGCCTCCGCCGAGAAAAACCGTTTTTAGTGCTGCAGGCAGTTAAGCAACAGCATGCTATAACTAGGGGATATATATATATATATGGTTTATTCATACGGGATAAGTATATACATGTATATATATATATATATGGCAGTGGGTCAAAACCTTGTACCCCTGTAGTTCACATCAAAATAGCTGGGATTTATGGATGTTCATCCCTCTAAAAATGGTATTAATAGGTATTGATTCATAGCCATATAATAACTTGATTAACTAGGGTTTATATATAGGTGATATAACATGCTATGACTACTGTTGGAGGGGGTTATAAACCAACTTACAACTAGGGGGGCCCTTCCTGTGTTTCTGGGAAAGATTGGAGCTTTCACCAATGGAAATGGATTGTAATGGCGGTGTAAGCCTAACAATGGGGATGCACTAGGGAGAAAATTGGGGTTTACCAGTGCCACCGCAAAATCCGGCAAAGATGGATAACATTGTACTTACACTGTATTCATATTGGGGGGATATGGGGCACAAAATAGGGATGTTGTGTATTCTCTACTGAATGGACTAAAATTGGGATTATTCAAAAAAAAAACAGTTCATGGAACCCAAAATAATTCATGCACAAAATCATCAATCAATAAAATAGTCCTAAATAATTCATGCACAAAATCATCAATCAATAAAATAGTCCTGAATCATGAAAAATCACTAAGCTGAAAATAGGGGTCATTTTTTGATGATTCACTAACCTCAATATAGCTGAAATTTCCGGCCTTTTGGGGACGATTCCCTGACCATCATGGTGAAGTCGTCCCATGATTCTCGTCACACCATAGAGATCTCCATCCAGATATATTACCCTCTGGTAAACTAACATAGCCATGGTATAGATGGCCCATTTATAGATGGTTTACCTATTAAACATGGTGATTTTCCATGGCTATGTTAAATAACCAGATATATTACAATGTATTATCCCCACAGTCTGGGTAATCTAGAATAAAAAATCTGAACCCGAGGTTCCATTTTGGATAGTTGCCCCTTACCATCTTCTTTGGTGAGGTTAGATGATCTTTATATGTACTGTAGGCAACGAGGCAATGCCATAAAACTATATACCCTCTGGTTATGACTAACATAGCCATGGAAAATCCCTTATAAATGGAGGTTTGAATGGGAAAATCATCTATAAATGGGCCATTTTCCATGGCTATGTTAAATAACCAGAGGGTAAACCTCCCATTTATGAATGGGTTATTCTATAAAGTTTATACAACTCATAAAATGCTGATGACTTGGGGAGGGTTTCTGGTTTATGGCATTGGGTGTACCGCATTAATATCTCATTGAACATCGTTATCTATCAGTATCATCATCAATGATCACTAATATAAATATTCTGCAATAATTATACCATGATAGTTCATAATCATATCATATATCAATTCATATCATATTATATATATATATATAAATGTTCTATCATTATATATATATATATAACTGTTACTATATATCACAATAATTCACAATATTAATCTATCAGTTATCATCATCAATCTAATATGACTCTGATCATTCTTATCTCTACAGCCGCCCCTTCCCATTGCACCTCCCCAGGTTCCAAGGCGCCAAAGTGCAGCGTGCCGTCGCTCAAGCCCAGCGCCACCGATGGCGCCGTGCCGCCGCCCGCGCGGTGTCTGGACCTCGGAATACCCTGGGTGGGAAAGGGCTGGGACATGGGAGGAAAACCCTGAGTGTTTACCCAGAGAAATGTAGGTTTTAACATGAAAAATGGATGTGACCTATGAAAAATGGAGGTTTTACATGGTTTTACCTGAAAAAATAGAGGTTTGCAAAGCAATTCATCAAGTCTGGGCTTATATCATCACGTGGAAAGATGAAAAGAGAAACCAACAAAAATGGGGATTGAAACAACCACACACGGGATATGATGTGGACAGAAGTTTGGATATAAAGAATGATTAAACAACATATAATATCATATAATCATTGACCCAGAAAAGCTTAAAGTTGGGTCATCTGGGGATGATTCCCCTTACTATTTACTGACATGACCCAACAATTCCAGTGATGTCACGACGTGAGGTCCGCCTGATGGCAATTTATCCAGATACATGATGTACATCATTGTACATCATGTACTATACCTGGTTGGTGGTTGAGCCCTACCCCTCTGAAAAATGATGGAGTGAAAGTCAGTTGGGATGATGACATTCCATTCCCACTAGATGGAAAAATAATCCAAATGCTCCAAACCACCAACCAGATATGTACTATAGCGTACTATAGATGCCCACCATGGTGATCTACTGATGAAAAACGGGGGTTTTACCCTCAAAGAATGGGATATATCATTCCCCCAAACTCGTTAGACCTATTGCATGAAGGTGTAAAATCACCGTTTATACTGATGGGGATATCGATGTATCAAATCTAAGAAACAATACAAATCAGAGGGATAATAGTGAATGATATATAATCTACTATGATCATATGGAGGTTTCCTAAAATGGGGGTACCCCTAAATCATCCATGTATATTATATAGTAGGATTTTCCACAAATAAACCATCCAGCTATTGGGGTAACCCCATTTCTGGAAACACCCTGAAACACATCCACCACTGATCCACATGTTTGATAAAATACCTCGATGCACCGGTTCTTTTCCTGTGAAACTATGGTGATGCCCGAAGATCTGCGTGGTGGTTTTAACGTATTCCTGCCCCCAACTACCGGAAACTTCATGGTCACAACAACAAAAACATGGTTTGCCTGGTTTGCTGTATAGGAAAAATCGACAAAGAAACGAAATATGTCACTGAAATTGTTTAAACTATGGGGGTTACCATATATTCGGTTCTAACTAATGGGTTTCAACTCATACAGCTTGCTTTATTGGTTCGATCTTTTCGGGGGTTACAACCGCCATGCTGAGCTTTCCCCACCAGCTGGTGCAACACACGGTGCTTTGCCCGCACCAGGAGTCACGGACCAGCACCTAGGTCCATGGAGTGGTACGTAAAATGTGATCCATATATGCCCCTGTAAGGGATTGGCGAAGAAAGATATTAAACAACCAACAAATGGATACAAATGGTGATTTACCCAGCAGCAATCGTGATTCATATGTGATTTATATTGATTTATGATCGGTAGGTTACTTTATTGCACTAGGTCGCTTGGATTGAGTTGGATCAAGCAAAAGGTACGGTGAGAACTTCATCGGTAGGCAAAATGATTTGGGGTAAGTCGGATTAGGTCGATTTCTTTCACTATATAATTAGGACCCTGACATCCCCATGGCAAAGGAACCACACTACCAATTCCATTTCATTCCGCCAACAAACCTTGCTGTCTTCAACCAATCCGAGGACTCTTTGGATGGGCATCGCAACGCTGATTTGTAACATTCAGAAAGTCCTAAGTCCGATTATCATCCAGGCAATCCACTTTTAATTGAGTGATACATGTGTGAAAACTACAGATGCAAAGTATTTCTGCAAATCGTTTATCAATGAAACAATTCACGTTTTCACTGCGTGAATTCAGTGCCTATTCACATCTCATCATTGTTGCTGAACTCCTCAGCCATGGTTGCCATGGCCATGGTTGTGGAAATCTACCTTTGCTTTGATCGGCGGAAAAAAGATAAGTTGGGGGAGTTTTCTACAACTAGAAAATTGAAGCATTCTACATATAGAATTATCATGAATTATCCCCCATTATTTATAATTTTACATGTACCAATTGTGATTCATATTATATCCCCATTATAATCCCCATTATGTCAATGGGAAATTCAGGACCTTAAAATGGAGGTACTGTACCATATTTTGGGCCATATAAATTGTGGTGATATTCCCTAAAAGTTGCCCTTCCATAGGCCTTACATCTGGTAGGTACCTCCAATTTATATAGGTTCCTGGAATGACCACTGAATAATTGGATAATTTGAGAATACATATTATATATATATATTATATATATATATACATATATTACCCTACTGTAAACCAACATAGATGTGTAAAACCCACCATTTGTAGATCCTTTTTCCTGTAGGGGAACTTTTGTTTTGTTCATCTGATTGTACAATAATTATAACCACAATATCCCCATTATAATTGTGACAAGTTGGATTGTATAGCCATACTGGGAGATGGTCTTATACAGCTTGAGCATTGTACAAGAATGCACTGAATGCACTGTATAAGAATTTGAGGGACCCCGGGCCTCAAGCTCTTGGATTCTTAACCAACTCTCGGGCTGTAGATTATATATATTTACTTCATGTCTCCAGGCTTCCTGTTCTATGGACCGAAATGGCGGCACCCAAGGCCGACACGGGCGAGCTGAAGCACGCCTCCGGAGCACCTGACGAATGGGGGGCCATGGGGCCTGGAGAAACGCACCATACGACAGCCACCAAAAGTCATGAAACATGGAGGAAAATGATGGAATTCCGTGGAAATTCGGGAGGAAATCTGGAAGGAATATGAAGAAATCCGATTATAGCATGAACAAACCAAAAGGATATTTCAAGACAAAAAATGAGATGCAACGCCATTTAGCTGCCAAAAAGATACGGTAATAGACACAAATAGACATAAAAAATCATAAAAATGGACAAGAATACAAACAATAACGTAGCTGCACCCCAATCAAACGAGTGGAATAGGTGAACAAACATTGGAAACACGACAAAGATCTGCAACATAGGAATATATCAATATCACTGACATCACCCACAGTTTTGTGGGTAGAGTCCAGAGTAGAATCGAATTTAAAATACCCCGTAGAGCCAACAACTGATGCAACCAAAGAGTAAACGGCAAACCCCCTACTCGATGGCTCATCCCAATTAGTAAGTGGATTATAACCCCAGTTATAAGTGAACCTTGCCCTACTTAGCCCAGTTATAACCAGGGGTATAACCCACTTACTAAGTGGGATGAACCACCAAGTAATTACACATGTTTTGATCCAATGGATTTTGCAGCCAATGGTTTTTGACAGATTTTTCAGGAAAGCTTCCCACCACAGGTTTCATCGTTTCCAACCAGAAAAAGCTCACGGATTCCCGTACGCCCAAGAGGCTAATTAATCAATTCATCATTAAATGCTGTTTGAAAGGGACAGCGCAAGGTATTCAGCAGCCCAATTCATACTGCAACATGGATCACCATTGATCCAACACCAAGGGGTTTTAGATTGAACATGCATAGTTAATTGCAAAATATTGCAAAGTACTTCCAACACAACAAACAACAAACAAGTATATATCCAGTACCCTCCATTACCCTCCTGTAAACTCACATAGATTCGTGGAATCCACGGCCATTTAAGTAGATCATCTTCCTAGGGAAATCATGGCCTTCCAGATAGATTCTTGTACCTACGGTATACACTGTACCCTCTGGTAAACATACAAAAAACTATGGTAAATCACCATGTTTAATAGGTAAATCATGGTAAATCATCTATAAATGGGCCATTTTATCCATTTTCCATGGCTATGTTAGTCATAAACTGTAGTCAGTATCATCCAGCATCCACCACCGGCAACGCAGGACTCCGAACCCCATAGGTGTGCCCGGCACAACCAGAGTTGTAAGCCTTGCCTCAGCCGCCAGAGGCGCGGAGCGCGCCAGGGACTTGGTGATTTCATTAGCCAAAATTCACTGGCTTGGTTTAAGGGAAAATCTACAAGAAACCATGGTTTTTACCATCAAATATAGGGCTTTCCTGTAAATTTTCCCATAATCCAATTCTATGAAAAATGGGAACTGGAGGTGTTGACCCAGTAATTTTTCAGAGATATTTTCAGTGACCCAGAAACTATCAGAAAATAAAACACAGATTGTTGAAGTGGAAACGAATCTTCCAACCCTCAACTCATGACAGGGTCGCTCCAGTTCCGGTTGTGTGGTGAAATTCTCTGACTTGCCACAGGAAGGAGCAGTGGTGGTCCCCACCACTCGACACTTTTGCCTGGTTGGTGGTTGACCTACCCAACTGAAAAATGTTAGGAAAAATGGGAAGGATGACATCCCATATATTATGGACAAATAAAAACATGTTCCAAACCACCAACCAGTTTGCCATACGCAGTGTCCCAATTCTTCAGTGGTGTTGGGTTACTTCGGCTACTTCGAGTTTGGTGAACTCATGTGGGAAAAACTAGAGGGGCCGAACAGTCCACTTAACTCGTCAACAGTCACACCGGTCTGAATCCGAACGTATCTATACTACCACATCTGCCAAGATAGAAAGGCATACATGATATACCAGGTCGGTATACCATTCATAATCATGTTCCTGTTGGTTATCCAGGGCTTAGTAGCCCCTCGGTTCGTCAACCAATGGGGAAAAACATGGCCATGCAACTATTCCACTGCTAACATGGCCATTCTGGTGGTATATCATATCCCATTTCCAAACAAGGCCAAACAGATCCAAATATATCTGGTTGGTGGTTTCAACCATCTTGAAATAAAAACATAGTCAATGGGCAGGATTATCCCATATATTATGGAAAATAAAAAATGCTTGAAACCACCAACCATATATGCAAATATAATATCAATTTGTTTGTGTTTTTTATCACCCTGAATTCCTATAGTTATCATGTTTATTCCTATTAATGTTGCCATGTATAACAATGTGGTTGCGAAACTGCAAGTAGCCCTTGGCTCCCCATTTCGCAATCTGGATACCCATAGATAGTTCCTTGGTTTCCTCCCACCGGATAGATCCGTAGCATGGGATATCAATCCATTGTTGTCCCAGTATCATTTACCATCTGGTTGTGACTAACATAGCCATGGAAAGATCCAGCATTTTTAATAGGCAAACCATCTATAAATTATAAATGGGCCATTTTCCATGGCTATGTTAAATAACCAGACGGTAAATCTAGGTAAAGATCCCCATTCTGTACCATATTTGTCTGGGAAAATTATAATATTTCACTAACCTGAATAGTTCGGGCCATATCGGGATGATTCCCCACAATCTAACCATCATTCCCAGTGAGGGAGAAGAGTGAGGTCGCTATAATTTACCCAGATATTTGTTGATAAAATTCGCCACATTTTTTACTTTGGCCAAGCCCGGTAACCGGCCTCAAGGGCAAGTTCTTGCTACAGCACCAACTTTCAAGGCAGCGACAGACCTTGGGCAAACTGAACTATAAAAATACCTTGAAGAATTTGGTTATTATAACCTGGGTTGATTCATATGGGTTAATTTAATGTATTACATCAAATGTAGCATTGGTTATTTGACCTTGGTTATGAATATCTAGCTGGTTCAATGTGGGTTATTTAAAAAACGGTATTGTTACAAAGGTCTATACTACATATACTACCTGTTTTTGTTTGGGGATGATGAAAATCTACCATTGTTTTTGGGAAACCGTTATCAGCCAAGTAGTATAATGAGATGGGAAAGGGGGTTATGTTTTTAATGGTTCGGGTGATGCCAATGATCGGCTGGCAGAGCTGGAGTTTGGGACATCACACAATAGATTTTTGACAACAAAAAATTGAATTTAAAAAACATATATACATATATATATATATATATACATATTGTTGATGGGACATCATATGTTGAGGAATATTCATATGGAACAATACTTATGAATTATATATATTCCTACAACAACATTGAGATCTCATATGTATTGCAGGAATATAATCATCAACAATAGGGACTGAACCAGGAGAAAACTATGGATTTGCCCGGGAAAAATGGAGATGTCATCAGCACAAATGTGGTGATTTAGAATTGATTTATGATAGCCAAATTGGGTCATTTCACTTATATTTAACTCTTGGGTTGCTGGTGTGATGGTCTGCAGTGTCGACTATAGTTGGATGGATTTCTCATGGCTTATGCGCAACCAACATAACTTGGGGGCAGCAACGTGTTTCAATACCCAAGACACTGAGGATCAAGGTATAAGGGCTACGATACTGGGTGCCGCCTTGAGGGCATGGGAGTATACCTTAAAGTACCATACATGTTGCTACTTTAGCGCATATAGAGTATTGTAATTTGCTCAAAGTAATCATATATTATATGCGTGGGTTTGTCTTGTCATGGGGTAACTACCCTTACTTCATGGCAATGTTGATAGGAAACTGATGGTTAAACGGTAAATGGGGCGACCAAATGTTCAGCAAAAAAACTTTACTTCGAGTGATCCCCACCCTGACACACTATTCTGACATATACTGGAAGCAAAAATGACATATATATATAATGATACGTGCTGTAAAAATATATAAATACACGTATATACATACGTATATTTAATAACCGCTATATATTTTAAATATTTGGGAGGGGGGTGTTGTGAGCGCCAAAATGTTTGCATTTTTGACATTTCATTTCTGCAAAAGATACCAAGCCCTGTTCTTTCCAGAACCAAACATTGTTGCTCCTGTAACAAAAGCAACCACTGTGCATTCTCAACAGCTCTCCCAATGTCCTACATAGATACATAGTTTCAGCCAAAGCAAACATGAATAATAGATAAAAACAACAAAACAAACAAGTGTAAGTGCCTTTCCAAAGAGTGCAGCATTGCTTTAAAAATGTATAGACTCTACATCTCTACAGGAGTTTCCCTCAACATATGCAATAGTTCTTTTGGACATGTGCATTCTAAACAGGTACCAATTTATGCAATATGTTCTCTATAAACAATGAAGGACAATGAATTTGCAAACTGCACTTGTAAAATAATTTTGCATAAAGAACGCCATTCCTCAATGTAACAGTCCCTTTGCAAAAAGTGTGGCATTGTTTGAAAGATAAGTAGCATTTAAAAAAAAATGTGCACTTTAAGCAGGCACCAATTTATGCAATATGTTTTCGATAAATAATGAAGGAAAATAATCATGCAAACATCGTTTGTAAAAAGACTGTGCATAAAGAACACCATTCCTCCATGTATGCAACAACCTTTTGCAAGCATTGTTGCATTCTTTGAAAAATGTGTAGCATTACTTCCCAATTTCAAGGAGAACCGTCCTATGTATGTACTGAATGATTTCAGAAATCATAGCATTCCTGTAGGAAAAATGTAGTATGCTGTTTTGCAAGATTGAATCTATTCTTGAATTACTACAGCATGGTTTTGAAAAGAGTGCCATCTTACTGACACATTGAAATATGTGTTTTACCTTTGAAAGTGCAGATTCTTGTTTGCAAAGTGGGCACCATTATTGTAAGGAAGTGTAGCAAGAGCCTACTCTAGATTCCATTGATGATGCAAAAGCCTGTTTTTAAAATATGTGTTTCTTTGTTGTAAAGCAATTATTGCACCACCTTCTGCAGCATATCCTTTCAAAGAGTACAACTGTTCTATGGAAATGTTGTTTTGTTTTGAAAAGGGTGCTATGTGACTCGACTTTCAAAAAGTCTTCAAAATGTGCAATATCCTTTCTTTGTGAACAAAGTAGAATATGGCTTCAAACAATGCGCAAAAAATTGTAATTATAGATTATAAATCTTAATGCAAACTTATTCAAATATAATCATGGCAATGTAAGCAAGTGCTACATGCCTATGAAAAGAGTGCAGTAGCACAACTACCTACAATATCTCTTTCAAACTAGTGCAGCATTTGCTCGAAAAAAAATGTCAAATTACTGCAAACTGTGCAAAATCTGTGTCAATCAAGGAAAGCCTTCCTTTGAAGATGCACATATGTATGTGTATGTATATATATATATACATGTGTGTCTATGTATGCATATGTAGTTTTAAAAGTGAATAGTTTCTTGGCAAATCTGTGTAGCATCCCTCCAAGAAAGTGTAACATGAGTCTACAGCAGATTCCATCGATGATGCAATAACAATAATGCTTGAGAAGATGGCCGTATTACTTCAGCAAAGTGTGCCATCAATTTATGCAACATGTTTTCAAAAAAGTATAGCATGAAACTAAGGTTATTATCTAGGACATGGCCGGACATTTCAAAATTGGAACACACAGTCTACAACAAGGATCAAAAAGGTGCAGATGGCTGAAAGTTACCAAAACAAAAAAACTTGGAAAAAAAAAAATCAGAGAGTCTTGGCTGGGACCCCCCCCTTCCAAAGAGTCTAGAAATATTGTTTTTTTTTGTTTTTCCAAGGTTTTTACCAAGTGTGGGGTACTTCAAGGAAACTGGCATGAATCACAGGCAAAGCTGTCAAAGTGCCTTGGGGAATGCAGTAAAACATCTCAAAATATCATCTTAGATCATGGGAAAACTGCACTCCCAGGGGCTGCCATTCTGCATAAGAAAGCCAAGAAGCATCAGGAGTGGATAAACGACTGCCAAACACACGCGAATGAGAGCAATTAGGGATAACAGCAATGCCAGGACCTATCCTTTAGTTTTCTGTTTGGGGGGAGCTGAGAGCTCCTAAAAGCAAAAGTATTTCATTGTTTGGGATGCGTTAGAGAAGGGATGAAGCAGAATTGATGTGGATTAATCTGGATTAATCCTGGGATGCAAAATTTCGAAAAAACAAAAAAAAACAAAAAAAAACAAAGATTTGGCAACTAGTCCAGACATCAGAGTAGTAGTGGAAACATTGTTTTTTTTGTTTTTTTTGTTTTTGTGTTTTTTTGTTTTTTTGTTATTTTGGTTCGCTCCAGTCGAAAGGAAGAAGTCGCGAGTCAATCCGCGAATCTTCGCAGGACTAAGCACTGCGAAGACGACAATTTTGCAGTTCGGGTTAGACGATTGCGCAGTTCGGGTTGGAGGATTTTGTAGTTCGGGTTAGACAGCAGACAGCAGACAGCAGACATTGGTTGCTTAAGTATATCAAATGATTCGTCCTACTCACACAGGCTGTTGTGAGCGAAAAAAACATGAAACCATCCATAGTATCAAGGCTATTATATATCCCCAAAATTTCGTTTTTTTTAGCGCTCACAACCCCCCTTTCTGAAATATTTCTGACAGTCTCTCTGACATGCTGTCTGGCATATACTCTGACATTCGATCTGTCATTCTTTCTGGCAACAACTCTGACATTCTATCTGGCATACTTGCTGGCGTGTATTCTGATATTCGTTTTGGCAATCTATTTGGCATTCTAGCTGGCATCTATTCCGACGTTCTTTCTGGCATCTATTCTGGCAGTCTATCTGACATCTATTCTGAAATTCTATCTGGCATCTATTCTGGCATTCTTTCTGGCATCTATTCTGGTAGTCTATCTAACATCTATTCCGACATTCTATCGGGCATTCTCTCTGGCATCTATTCTGACAGTCTTTCTGGCATCTATTCTGGCAGTCTATCTGGCATCTATTCTGACAATCTATCTGGCATCTATTCTGGCATTCTTTCTGGCATCTAGCCTGGCAGTCTATCAGGCATCTATTCTGACATTCTGTTTGGCATCTATTCTGACATTATGTCTGTCGTTCTTTCTGGCAGTCTATCTGAAATCTATTCTAACATTCTATCTGGCATTCTGTTTGGCATCAAGTCTGACATTCAGTCTGACATTCCATCTGGCATTTTATCTGGCATCTATTTTGACATTCTGTCTGGCATTCTGTTTGGCATCTATTCTGACATTCTGTCTGAGATTCTTTCTGGCAGTCTATCTGAATATATTCCGACATTTTGTCTGGCCTTCTTTTCGGCCTTCTCTCTGGCATGATTTCGGGTGCAGGCACGCTTCAAACCGTTCTTTCCTTTGTTGAAATCTAGAGACCCTCACCTCGCAGGTGGGGAACAAAAACAATGGACAGCTGTTAGCACATGGCCCATGTTAGGTACTGCAAATCAGGTAGTTGGTGTGTGGTGACTAAGTATACATATATACATATATATGTATACACATGTTTATATGAGACGTTGTCAAAGCACATTGTCTTTGCTAAGTTCCCGAAACAAAAGGTATCGCTTTTGGGGGTCCCTATCGCTATCCGCTATCCATGGTTTTGAAAAAATAAAGGAGTGGAAAAGAAAAAGAAAAGGAAAATAACAAGGAAAGGCAAAGGAAAGGGAAAGGAAAAGGAACCGGAAAAGGAAAAGGAAAGGAGAGGGAGAAGGAAAAGGAAAAGAACAGGAAAGTCAAAGGCAAAGGAAAAGGAAACGAAAAGGAGAAGGAAAGGGAAAGAAAAAGGGAAAGGGAAAGGAAAAAGAGAAGGAAAAGCAAAGGAAAAGGAAAGGACAAGGAAAGAGTCTATTTGTGGTCAGGGACTACTTTTTGAACAAATGGGTATCGCTAAGGTATCGCTAGGGGTATATATCTCCAATTTCGCCTCTTGCATGTACGCAACTTGGTGCAAAACAACTTGAGATATGGACATTATGCACAATTATAGGTATCACTTTGTTTGGGGGCCCTATCGCTACACAGTGTTTGGAGCACTTTCCAGACACAAGAGAACTGTCCTTTACAAAAGTAGTATACCAGAGCTTTGACCGTACCTAAATATATATTACAAATCAGACATATGCATACATGATCCCATTTGTGGCAAAACGATAAAGTATCAAACAAACCGCTCAGGATTGACCGCCTCGATGCGTCGCTTCAGCTCTCTGTTTTGTTCGTTCTTCTTGTCTGTCTCTGCCTCCAGACTGTCGAAAGCGGCTTCTTTTTTCTTCAGGCTCGACAGGATATTCCTGGCAACTGTCTCCAACGCCTTATTCTTTGCCTCCAGGTCCTGGTGAGAGTGGGGATTGGGGATACCATCACGGCATCTCAGAAACTTGTAGACGCCATCACGGCATCTCAGAAAGTAGACACCATCACGGCATCTATTACAAAAAAACTAGACACCAGGTGGCGGTTCGATTCCCCGCTGGTCCGCAAGTAAGGCTCAAGTACAATGCTCGAGTCACAGACGTGTACAAGTGCACTTTTTTCCTGGGCGACTCGCAGGCACGAATCGACGAAGGTAGAATTTGCCAGCTCGCTCCTCAAGGTTCCCTATCGCTTCACACAGTGGGAGCTCACTTTGCTAAATATGATGCAGCATGACATACATGTTCAGGCAAGCCTCCACGATTCTCTGTCAAATTCTGTCAGTGAGATGTATAAATTATTTAGCGACTAGTTTCGTAGCCTCTATCAGCTTGGCAACATGCAGGGCACAGTCCCCCTCAAAGTTTCCAACCATGTTCAACCCCCCTTACAATGGAAATTGCTCACTGAAGCTTCGTCGCTGCTGGTCGAGAAGCTGGAACGAAAGAATGATGTCGGTGAAGCCCGCCACTTAGCTTGAAGGACGCACTTGCGAGCACAAGCTCCTGCCCTTCTTTTCCCGAAGCCGTTTTGGATGCTTTCTGCCATGCTCTTCAAAGTCCGGAAGCAGCTGCCGTCTTCTCTCCAAGTCTGGGGGTCTGTCTACTTCTGCTAATTTGGGGTATCGCTCCAGGTATCAAACTGCATCGCTTCAGGCATCGTTCCCAAAAACTGTTTTGCCGCAGGCATTCTGGTCTTCATTTATCGCCTGATCTGCTTCTTGCAGCTTTTTTCTGCACACAAAAGACAGACATGGGAAGAAGAAAGCATGTAGGATTACTTCTTGCACACCTTTGGTGCGCCCATGTGTGCAGGTGCATCCGTCCGTGCGTGCATGTGTGTGTGTGTGAGAGAGAGAGAGAGAGAAAAAAAAAAGAGGAGAGAGAGAGAGAGAGAGAGAAAAAGAGAGAGAGAGAGAAGGAGAGAGAGAGAGAGAAAGAGAGAGAGAGAGAATGTCTTGGATACAGCAGGTGTCAGAAGTTTTGCTGCAAAACCTCTGGAAAGTGCAAGCATGTTGCCATGACAACATATTTGCATAACTTAGGGGGTATCGCTCTTCAAGGTTCCCTATCGCTCCCCAGAGGAAATCACACATCTTAAGACTTGACGGCGGTCGAATACAACATCTCTACATACCATCTTTTGACCCTTGGTCATATGTTTATAAGTATATATTTAACTATGTTTATATATGTCTATTTAGATATTATATGTGTATATGATTAATTATATATATGTTTATGTACATATATGAATGTATAGATGTGTGATTTATGTTTGATATATTATTGATATATCATGATATGTCATGATACATCATGGTGTATCTATATATCTACAGATTAACGGGAGTAAAGATCTCCCCAAGCATGATGATGGGTCTGAGACTGAACGGTTTTCATGAGGACAAATAACAGCAATCATAACTTAACCATGAGATGTGTACGGGGAATTGTGATAGTTCATTTTTCAGGCAAACCAATTTGAATCCCCCAGTGTACTTTCTACCATGCTACTAAGACAATGCCTCGAGGTAAATGAAACATTTACCGGGTTGCAAGCCACTAAACTAGGACATTTCATGGGCAAACCACAATCACACCACAGTTCAAAAAACAGATTGTCTCCATGTTGATCCATGTTGATAGACTCTTGACATAGACCCACAATGCCAATGAGGCGTTCCTGGGACCTGGATGTGCATCCTAGCGACGCTCCATGCTTTGAATGCACCCCATATATTATATCAACAACCGATAGTTATATCATGTTATATATACATGAGATATGTCATAGACAACTGGATGATCTGAATATGTAATTATATATCTATATTATATAAGATTGTTATGCCCACTTTCTAGTGCAAATATGTGTAACTACTATCTATCTCTATCTATCATCGCTTCCCCAGGAATGGGTTCCTGGGTCCTGCACATCGCTGGGAACGCTGCAGGCAGCCACAGCGGACCAGAGCCAAGCCTATCGGATTGCTATCGGTGCAACAGAATTAGTTAAGTTGGAACCAGTAACTTCAAGAACTTCTTTTTTGGATTTAGGGAAATTATAATTCCAGAACAATCAGATCTTTTTTTCTGGACTTATGGCAATTATATCTAAAATGATCTAAATACAAATGCACGTATAGTTAATGGGGTTATGAACCCCCTTCAGAACTGGGGGAGCCACCTTGTGGGCGAGTACGACCAGAATTCCCAAGTCTTGACGAATGCAATAAAAGTCAAATCTAAAGTAAAGCCATGGGCCTATGGGTCAGGAATGGTCAGGATATAGTTTCGGCAAGATACAAATGATACAATCATTCTCAAATGTGAAGAAAAGCCGTTGTCATCATTGTACATCATTGTACTGTCCTTACCAAAAATCCTTTCATGATGAGGTCTTTCTTCCGCGTCGCAGAGTAATTTCTTTTGTTGTAAAAACTCGGGGGTGAAATCAAGATGGAACAGGTACATCACATTACATACCAAATAATTCACATATGGTTTGTGGGTTTGGGGTCTATGACATTCCAAGCGCTTCATTCTTGGAGTCCTTTTAACGGGACAGATGACAGTCCCCGGAGCCTTGGCTACAATAACTTTGGGTACACAAAAGAGATACCAGGTATAATCACCGGATCATCATTATAAGCTGTAAACAACCAGATTTACGCAGGTTTATGAGCAAAAACTATGTTCACTGCTTCACTGCTTCTCATATCGTTCACAGATTCCAATGCACTAATGTGATCTAATTGTATGACTAAGTGACTAGGGACAAGTTGTATAAACAGAAGAAAGCACATCTAATATTCAATCCATAGCCTTGGATTTGTTTAATTGATGAATCCGCCCCCTCCCCCAATCAAAAAAAACTATAGATACCCCAAGGAAAGGATTTCCCATTTGGAAAATCACTAATCATCTCAGCAAATCTATTAGCAAAGTGATGCATTGTGATTCAAATCGTCATGGTGCTGCTATGGCGTGGCTGTGTCACTCTGTCTTCCATGGTGTCCTACAAGAGGATCGAACTCTTATGCAAAACCCTATCCGAAGAGTACCACCCCAGAGATCTAACAGTATGAATCCTGAACCCAATGAACTATACTATCTGGGTAAATTATAATATTTCACTGACCTGAATTAAGGCCATTTGAGCTGTGTCCAAAAGGTCCTGTTCTTCTGAAGGCGATAAGGATATGCTTACGCGTCCGCTTGCGCCTTGCTTACGCCACCACAGTTTTGGCTTACGCGAGGGATTTTGTTGAATTTGCACTTACGCGGAGCTTACGCTTACAGGTTTTTGCACCCCACCACAGCGCCAGCTTACGCGCAGCAATTTTTACAAGCAGAATGCCATGGTCTTGGAATCTCTGTCAGGCATCAGATGCGGTAGAAGTAGACGAAGATGAGGAAGTCCAGAAGGAGGGTCGCATCTGCCATCATAGAAGGACAATGTCGTTGCAAAAGGTCAGACATTGTTTGCACAATTTCCCGTTGGCGGCGCGGCATTACTTCAGAGAAGCCTCTTTCTTTGGGAGGCATTGTGGACTCAGAAAAGGAATGTGGGCTTACGCGGACCTTACGCGCGGCTTACGCGGAGCTTACGCGGATTTCCGGGGTCAACCTCTGTCCAATTTTAACTTATAACCCTCAAAGTCAAAAGGCCTTAAAAGAAGAGGTCCTTGCCGAGGGGACCCCAAAAGTCAATTTCGCCGTGCGATCCCTAACAATGCCGAGAATCCACGCGCCGAGGCGCCGAGTAATCATAACATCTCAAAACTTCCAACCCCATTGAACTTCCAGCAGCTATTGATTTTCCTCTCGAATTTTGGCATCCAAGCTTACTGGTGACGCTTTTGCGCCTGGGCATTTAGCTTTTCCATATCAGTCAGGCTGAAGGTATGCAACCCAGGCGCAGTAGAAAAATCTGAGCACATCATCCCTAAGCAATGCATGTTGTGTAGATAATGGACCGTCAGAGTACTTCCAAAAAGTGATGATTAGACATGGGTTTGAAAATCACTACTCTCGATTTCTCTCGACTTCTCTCGATTTTCTATGGCTGCCGAGTTGACTTTTAGGGTCTCCGAGTGAACTTTTAGGGTCTCCGAGTGAACTTTTAGGGTCTCCGAGTGAACTTTTAGGGTCCTACATAGCACCCGCTCTCGACTTCTCTCGATTTCTCTCGATTTCTCTCGGCTTCAAATTTTGGTAAATATTAACCGGTTAATCATCATTCCTGCCAATACATGGTCCTGTGTTTTCTTAGCATTGGCAATGATAGAAAAGAACATGCATCCCAGTAATGTGTGCCTCTGATTAGTGTGAGGGGCCCCCCCCCCAAACAATTTGAGGATACTCTATAACTCGCACTTTTTTTTGCCCCCCCTCAACATTTTTTTGGTCAATCAACTTAAGAAAGGATTTCAATTTACTTTCAATTGATTTCAATTGATTTTCAATTGATTTCAATTTACTTTTAATTAATTAATTTACTTTCAATTGATTTCAATTGATTTCAATTTTTCACTTTTAATTTACTTTCAATTGATTTCAATTTACTTTCAATTGATTTCAATTTACTTTTAATTTACTTTCAATTGATTTCAATTTACTTTTATTTTACTTTCAATTGATTTCAATTTACTTTCAATTGATTTCAATTGATTTCAATTTACTTTCAATTGATTTCAATTTACTTTTAATTTACTTTCAATTGATTTCAATTTACTTCAATTGATTTCAATTTACTTTCAATTGATTTCAATTTACTTTCAATTGATTTCAATTTACTTTTAATTTACTTTCAATTGATTTCAATTTACTTTCAATTGATTTCAATTTACTTTTAATTTACTTTCAATTGATTTCAATTTACTCTCAATTGATTTCAATTTACTTTTAATTCACTTTCAATTTACTTTCAATTGTTTTCACTTTTACTTTTAATTTATTTTTATTTTTTTTCACTCCCAAAAGTTGGTGCTCACAATAGAGTACCATCCAAACAATTATATTATTGAGTAACTGAGCCAATCATGAGGTATCCCCTTGAAAAATTGTCTGAGTGCTGTTTTTTAATAAGGGTTTAATAAGGCATCTGATTATTTGGGAAACCTTGCATTTTAAAATTTTAACACAACTATGGCTTTCTAAAGTGAAAGGACCAGCTTTACCCAAAGAAAGGTGGAGAAAGGGTTTTGCTTTTTTTTCACTCCCAAAAGTTGGTGCTCACAATAGAGTACCATCCAAACAATTATATTATTGAGTAACTGAGCCACTCATGAGGTATCCCCTTGAAAAATTGTCTGAGTGCTGTTTTTTAATAAGGGTTTAATAAGGCATCTAATTATTTGGAAAACCTTGCATTTTAAAGCTTTAGCATAAATATGGCTTTCTAAAGTGAAAGGACCAGCTTTACCCAAAGAAAGGTGGAGAAAGGGTTTTGCTTTTTTTTCACTCCCAAAAGTTGGTGCTCACAATAGAGTACCATCCAAACAATTATATTATTGAGTAACTGAGCCAATCATGAGGTATCCCCTTGAAAAATTGTCTGAGTGCTGTTTTTTAATAAGGGTTTAATAAGGCATCTAATTATTTGGAAAACCTTGCATTTTAAAGCTTTAGCATAAATATGGCTTTCTAAAGTAAAAGGACCAGCTTTACCCAAAGAAAGGTGGAGAAAGGTTTTGTTTTTTTTTCACTCCCAAAAGTTGGTGCTCACAATAGAGTACCATCCAAACAATTATATTATTGAGTAACTGAGCCAATCATGAGGTATCCCCTTGAAAAATTGTCTGAGTGCTGTTTTTTAATAAGGGTTTAATAAGGCATCTAATTATTTGGAAAACCTTGCATTTTAAAGCTTTAACACAAATATAGCTTTCTGAAGTAAAGGCACCAGATTTACTCAAAGAAAGGTGGAGAAAGGGTTTTGCTTTTTTTTCACTCCCACAAGTTGGTGCTCACAATAGAGTACCATCCAAACAATTATATTATTGAGTAACTGAGCCAAGTATGGTTTTTTCAGGTATCTAATTATTTGGAAATCCTTGCATAAAGCAATAATGAAAAAATAAAAAAATAAAGGAAATAATAAAGCAATAAAAAAAATAATTAAAAAAGGAAATAATGAAAAAAATGAAACAATAGTAAATACAATTAAAATAAAAATGAAAAAGTAAAAAGTAAAAATAAAAAATAAAATAAAAATAGATAAACTAAAAATAAAAAGAAATTAATAAATAAAGTAATTAATTAATTTCAAACAAAAAGCATTTGGAAAAAAAATGAAAAAAATAAATCTGGAAAAAATTTCTCACAATAGAGGCTCCCCCCCAACAATTAGCATGTTACTGAATTAGGAGCAAGAAATTTCTCACAATAGGGTACCAGGCTTCTAATCAGAGGCAAACATTAACCCAATTGGATAGCCTAATCAAAGCAATTGGAGCACCCAACAATTTCATTTCAAAAAGTTCTGTCCAGTCGAATTCACAGATTTTGGATATATCATGATATTATATATATATATCATATTGCGGCCATGGTCAACCGCTCAAATAAGCCAAGAGCAGCAAGATTTGGGATCCTGAGTGGTCATTTCTTTTAGGGTCCGGGACCCCAAAAGTGATGGTTGTGAAGTATTGCCGAGGATGGACTTTTGAGGTCCTAGTTCAAAGCAATTCCGAGGACCCCAAAAGAAGAGGTCCCCGACTTCCAGGGTAATAAGAATCGTAATTATGTGGTGGGCACTCCGGCTCTTTGGCTATGATTGATCAAGAAAATGGCTCGAGACGCCACGATTCCACCAACCCAAAAGGCAGCCCGATCACTCATGCGAATTATTTGGCAAACCTTTCGTGTGATATGTAGTGACCCAAACTTACCCTTTGAGTAGTATTGGATAGAGAGGGGATGCCATGCAGAATTAAGTTCCATCATGGGTTGCAAACCTATGTTTCAAAAAAGGTAGTCCAACATGTATGCATGGATTTCACATAGCTACAAATTGAAAAAAGTCCTGTTGGAACTCTGCAAGTATGACCTTACGCCAGGAGCTTACGCACTGAAATGCTTCAAAAAAGCTTACGCGGGCTTACGCCCACCACATTTTGGCTTACGCCAGAGGCCCTTACTGCCACCCTCTTACTAAAGATGAATAGGGGGGTTTTGGACGTGGCTCATTTGGGGATGATTTCCCTTACTAACCATGATTTCCAGTGAGGTCGTAGTGAGGTCGTTATAATTTACCCAGATACTATTATACGACTGTATGCCCAACAAACAAGAATCCTCCATCAAACATGGGCCTCTCAGATCAACCTTTTATCATCTCCCCCGCACCTGCGAGTTGGTGATGCTTTCAGCCTCCGATGACCCAGCAGTACGTAGGGAGGATCATCCCATGACGCGTTTTTTTTGTGGTCAGGGCCTGTAGGCTTTTCCAACCCAACTATAGATGGGATAACCCGTTACTGTTACAGTTAGGGGACTTAGTTCGCTAATTAGGGTTAGCTAATACACAAGAATGAATGAAAATGACAGAAAAGGAGAAGAAATGGGACCAAACATTGCACCATAAATCAACATGATTTTAAATTTGTCAGTCGAAACGCCAGCGAAACAATAGAAATAGGTGAGTTTCACCATTTCATGAATTGAACCTGGGGACAGACGCAAGGATTCTCGAGGTAACAGCCTGCCAGAAACACGACTGTTTTGTGATGGATCATCTTTCAAATTCTTCGGAATAGTATTGATCTGTACGTACTCCAATTTCTTGTTTTCAGGCTTCGAGCAAAAACTGGTATTCAAGACATTGTTTAACTTTGGTCGCAGTACTGTGTTTGTATATTCCCTAAATTAAAAAATCACTACACAAACTATCTATCATAGCTAATAATTAATACAGTCCACCTAATATATATATATATATACATATTTATGTATGTATGTATGTATGTATATATATATATATATGCATATGTGAATATGTGTATATATATATAACGTATATGTAATGTATACTGGCTGCTTTAATCCCCCTATGTCCACTGGAACAAAACACCTTGAACAAGCAAGCAAGCATAGCAGGTAAATAATCCGCACATGAGAAAATTGTCAGCTTACTCCAGGGTCAACTTATATTCTACTTACTCCAGGGTCAACTTATATTCTACTCAAATCTCACAAGAAAGCTGTGTGACTTGTCCCACATCTAATGTGTGTTTGACACTTGAAATCATAAATCACTTTTAGCTACAGCAACTATTTTTCCTAAAATCCTGCTTCGAATTCCAGTGGAACCATATCATCAGCGGGTATCTCTAACCACATGAATGATATGATGGCTTATCCTACTAATGATGGATTATATGGTTATTTTTTACATTTTTCTATGATTATCCTACCAGCTAATGTCAACCCCGGATTAATAAACCATGGTTTATTAATTAGGGGGGTATTCCCCCAATAGCATTTTTTTGACACTTATATACTACTTTTATAAATGGTACCTTCCCAATTAAACAGCCGTTTGGGGTTGACATTAATCAAGGGTTGACATTATATAATAGTTACAACTAACCTGAAGTAAGGCCATTTTGGGACGATCTCCCTATCCAAACATTTCCAGGGTTCGGGAGAACAGTGAGGTCGTTATAATTTACCCAGATTATTGAGTCATATGAGAATTATCATGGTTCTTATGACGGATTATATGGTTATTTTTGGTAAGAGACCCCTCTGGTACGTACCCTTTTGGGTATGCCATAGGGGTATGAAATTAGCATAATATGCTTGGAAAATGCCTTATACACGTGGTAAAAGTTTCAGTTCGAGAATGCTTTGCAATCTTAGCTCAAGTTCGCTTGGGTTCCCGCTGCAATGAAGCAAATGAAGCGCAGGAAGCGCCATGCAGTTAAGAAAACAATCAAAAAGGGGAAGGTTGCCCACACGTGGGGGCCGAAAAAGGGAAAGCAACGAGCTGCACTAGCGCCAATCCGGAGGCGGCAAAAGGCTTTAGTTGTGAACTACGTGCCATCAGAGCAAGCTGTGAACCAAGGTAGACGGTCTTTGCGCACGCAGAAGTGGACTGTTGATGCTTTGAAGCTGGGATGCATGAAGGAAAGTGACATGAAGTCTTTCCTGGTTGGCCAGAAGCTAGCTCGGGACTGGACAGACAAGACCTGCCCATGGTGCAAGCAGTCCAAGTTGAAGAAGGAAAAGTCACAGTGGCAGTGGTTCTATTGCTCCAAGAAGAATTGCCGTCGCCGAACACACTGGCTTCACAACCACCCCTTCTTCAGCTATGCAGGCAAGTCCGCAGACCTTCGACCTCAAAGCCTGGCGCTTTTGTGCCAGTGCTTAGAGATCCCAGCAGGAGTTGCCCACATGCTGACTGGATTGAACCACAAAGCCGTTGAAAGACTCTACGGTGGCTGGAGAAAACTGACTGCGTGGGATAGCAAGACAACTCAGAAAACAGTAGAGTTTGGAGATGCGAAAAGCTGGACGCAGGGAGAGGCAGATGAGATCAGTTTGAGAGCTCACGCAACAGGTGGCAAAAAGAAGTGGCTACGCTATTTGCTCATTCTGACCCGTGGCGACAGATCTCAGAGTGTGTTGCACCGTCTAGAAGATCGAGTGGTCAAAGGCAAAGGACAAGGAGGAGGTGGCTCGATCTCCAAGACAGAGTGGTCCAAGTTTGGCAATCTGAACCTACGAGATCGGAAATTCCTGTTGTTCACAGATGCCGCGAAAGCATACAGAACAGTCAAGATTCCTGGTGTGAAAAATTTCCACATTTGCCATAGTGCAAGGAAGCCTGGGCAAAAGGCCCAATACTCCAAAACCGTCACAGTCAAGGTGCCAAGATCCATGGAACAAGTTCATAAACCCAAGAAGAAGTGGACTCGTGTGCAGAAAATCAAATGCAAGTTGGGGTCCCAGCTGGCAGACAACTTCTTCAAGCATTTGCGAAAGTCAATTCTCACAACCACAAAGAACTGTAATTCCTCAATTCTGGATGGTTACGTGCACTCTTTCCGTTGGCGCCACACCAGATGGGATAAGGACATATGGGCAGCTACAGCAGAAGCTGTGCAACGTTGGTATGGTGATTGACATGGCGAATGGTGATGGAAAAAGAGCTTGTGAGTAGACCAGCCGGTGTTTCAGACAAGATGCGTTTGAATCATGGATATCGTTGTTTTGTCATATGATGTTATATGTTGTATAGGTATTGAAAACGTTCAGTCATTGAATGTCATTAGCATTGTTTATATTATGTTTTGTATTGTTGTTTTGAAATTTGATGTGATGTCCTCTAGGTGTCCATGAATGTTCTGGTACGCGGGATTGGGGTCTCTTAGCTTATTTTTTGCCATGCTTTTATGATTACCCTACCAGTTTTATTAATTGGTGGTTTTAACCATCTTGAAACATAGGAAAGTCCATTGGAAGGATTATCCCATATATGAAATGGAAAATAAAACATGTTTGAAACCACCAACCAGAGTTTGTTGGATTATAATCCCATCTCACTATAGATTACTATAGATATATCCATCAGAAATCATCATAAATCCTACAATTGCTATAGTTTTAAACCACCAACCAGAGTTATATATCATCAGTACAAGGTGGTGCCCCATAGTTAGCTAAGTTGGTTTATAACTCCCATAACTATGGTTTATGGTACTTATAACTATAGTTACTGGGGCTTATAAACCAACTAACATCACTGGGGGGCCTCACATTGTAGGAATTCAATCCCAACTGATTCTCAGGATTCCCGGGAGTCCAGACCCAGGACGAGCACGTCACTGCCAGCGATGAGACCTGCCAAGGACCATGGTCTCATATTTTTCATGGGAAAATCATGGCATTTTTCGAAAAAGGTGGGATTTTTTTAAGCAAAATCCATGGGAAATAGATGGAACCTTAGGAGATTCTAGGAAGATCATCCTCCCCCCTTCCAATACGTTTATGTTTCGTTTATGATTATGTATGGAAACTAGGGGGACGTACTAAATCTGAATGTCTGCAAGCTAGGGGGGAAGTGCCCTTAAAGTTAATGCCATGTTTTTTTTTTCATGAAAAAAAAAGGGTGGGACCATGCCAGAAGACAACATACTGTCTATTTGATTTTCTGAGGTCAATACACCAACACACCCAGGGGAATACCTACAGTTCCCCCCTAAACATGTTTTTGAAGATATGTATGAATAAAGCATGTTTGGGAGGTTGCAAATAGTTGCTGATTTATGCTGATTTAATCATGTCCCAGGGTTACATATTCCTTTAAAATTTATAAGCAATAGATAGGAGGGACATGGAAAACCATGAAGCTATTCTAGGACTTACTCCCCAAACAATAATCAGTGTGTAAAGTTAATTCCCTAGGAACGATCTTCTCAGACCCAAATAGGTATATTTTGAGGGGGTGTACATCCCAACCGAATATATACATGTTTTAGGGGTGGGGGATCAAATAAACAAAAATTGATTTTAAGCTATTTTGAGCTTCAACAATTGGATTTTAGCAACAAAGATGGATGTTGAGCAACACACATAGGGCTTGTAAGAAACAAACTGTTCAGCAAGTTATATAAGCAACAAACTCACAAGTTCAAGGAATTCAAGCAGCAAACAAGCAGGTTTTAGTCAACACACATGCGTAGAAGCTTGACCAGCCGACATGTCTTTTTGCCAACCAATTTTAAGCAACCACAATCCCAGAGGATCCATGTATGGAATATTTACCTACATTGACCCTTAAAGTAATTTAAAATAATCCCAAGGTAGGTAAATATTCCATACATGGATCCTATGGGAATAGGATTCAACAGAGTTTGCGGATTCGTAATAAACAATCGGAACACAATCAAGGTGACCACATGATCAGCAGGGCTAAGCAACAACGAAACTTGTTACAACCAACAAATCACAAAGGTTTCAAGTGCACGCCACAAAGAAAATAAGTACATAAGCCAAAAAGTATTCAAACCGATCACCTCATGAAAACCATGAAGTACAAACACAAACAGAATAGTATCACTCAAATGCAATTCACAAGTCCGCAGCAACTTCAAACATAACAACACTCCAAAAATGAACGAACCAATTAGTTCGGTTCTGCTAGAGCAATTCAATTTACACAGGGGAAAAAAAAAACACGTTGCAACAACAATGTGTAATTTAGGCATAATTCCCCTGCAGAGGCGGATGAGACCACAATTCACCGTGTGCAGGATCAGCAGCGATGCGCAACGCCGCATTGACGGCCCCGACACATACGGTGTCGAGTTTGTTTGCAAGGTCGGAGCCCATTGACGGAATGACGTGCTCTCGGGAGCGGTTGTGCTTCCGGTTTCTTGGGGCACATCGCCCCACAACCAAAGACCATGAAAAGCAAGGCCATTTTTCAGTGCCTTCCTGGTCAAGAGGTTTGGATTATGCTACACAAAAAATGTACAATGAAGAAGCAAACGAGATTTCAAATTATTTTCTTCTCACTTGACTGGCATCCGGATAATCTGCAAAATCTGTGCATTTTTGGTTTCGGACCAAGCCACTTGCATTCCTCAAAGGCATCTCAAAGGCTAGTTTGAAGGCAAGTCCACACAACAAATCTGAACACATGTTTACTGCGCCCCTCGACCATTTAGCCGTATTCATTTCTGACCAAGTGGTGACCACACGTGAACTACCCTCTAATAATGAGACATGGCAACGCAAAACCTCCAATATCCGAAGGGAACATTCCATTTTTTATCCCATTATGTCAATCTATCTCATTAACATGCTGCATGTATATCCATATATGTCCATGTATGCCTCATTAATAATCCACCCCTGAATCCGTTATTTTACAGATTTGAATGGTGACTTAAAGACTTTAGTTCGACGCCTCAGAGACCAACTTGATGGGTAAACTATCTCAAAATGGACACAAATGAACATGGCAAGTCTTTGCTGGGCAGGTTTTTAAACATCCCCATCAACATGGCCAGACCATGAAGGTAAATCGAAATTATCTGATTTGATTTCCAATGATTTCCATGGATTTTCCATTATATCAATCATACCAGTACCAGGCGGTAAATTCATAGAGACCGGTCGATTTACATCTACCCTCTGGTAAACTAACATAGCTATAGAAAATCACAATTTTTAATGGGTAAATCCACTATAAATGGCAATTTTCAATAGCTATGTTAGTTTACCAGAGGGTATTCACCCAGTAAAGGATGTTCCATTGACAATTGACGAGTTTAGTCCAAATTTGACAATGGACAAATTGTCAAAGTGGATGTCACCTGTCAATGGAACATCTTTTATCTATACTGGGTACAACAAAAATCTGGCTAAAAAAATGACCATGGATCTCTATACCTCTAAGTTTTACCCAGTCAATTCTCTGATTTTCCCTCTCTTTGGCACCTCTTTGGGTCCTAACAACGCAGCGGCATTCAGCAGAACCTGAAGCCAGGAGCTCGGGAAAACCCACCAACGGAGCTGAAGGGGCCACGAACGGTCGAACCATGATCCAAGTGGGGAAGATTTGGTTAAATAATGCTAGCAAATAAACTTAGTATATATATATATAGGTATAGATACATGTCAATGTGCATACAGATATAGATGATATAGATGATATGGATATAGATATATGTATATATATATATATACAAATATAGATATAGATATAGTTTTTGTTTGAAAAAAAAAAAGCAAACATCATTGAAATGACGAACTATAGGCTTAAATGATATTAAATGATGATGTACACCGCTCCAGGAACCTTGAAGTGGAGGAATCTCTGGCTACCCGTGGAGTGGTCAAATATGGCAACGTTATCATGTGGTCAAAACAATGCTGGTTGGTGGTTTCAACGATATTAGCCATATTCTTCCTTCATATCAAGGGGTAAGAATTCAATCATCTTCAATCATATTCAATCCGATATTTTCTGGTTGGTGGTAGACCTACCCCTGTGAAAAATATGAATTCGTCACTTGGGATGATGACATTCCCAATATATAGAAAAATCATGTTCCAAACCACCAACCAGAATGCCATAAACCATCCCCAAAATCACCATTATGGCTGGTATATACGGTATAAACATGTATAAACCATCAAACATAGGGGGTGGTTTATGGCATTATTTTACCCACACTACATGGAAAATCGTGAGAATACCCTCCAAATGGATCCATTCATGGATCTATTCATGGGAACGTCCTCTATAAATCCAAGTCATTGCAAGTCCAAGTCAGAGGTTTGAACTGTGTACCCTCTGGTTATTTAACATAGCCATGGTATAGATGGCCCATTGAAATCGTTGATTTACCCATAAAAAATGGTGATTTTCCACAGTTATGTTGGTTTACCAGAGGGTAAATCATTTCTAAATGTTGGGATTTGGGTGAGTCATTGCCATGTTTGATTACCAGAAGGCTCCCCATGAATTCACGGACCTCAATTCATGGCCAGCTATCGGCCAGCTATGGCTGGATGATTCCCCCCCAAAAAATATGATGCCACGAGGTGAGGTCACGATCAAACTCGTCCAGATCTTCTGTCCAATTTTTTGGGGATTGATAACATATTCCAGAGAGGGGATTGATTCCAGAGACATGAAGGTGTAATGCCGAAGTGTAACGTCTTGCTTTTGAGCCATCAAGCAGGACAACAAATGATTGTTTTATAGGAGTATCCTGTTTTTCTACAGGACAATTCCCAAGTACACATGAGCCCGTTGTTGGTAGGTTATGTATCCAAAAAATGCTGCTTGATCCCACATAATTCCACAAATAAATATGTATATATTATATATACATATAACATATATATATTGTGTATTAAAGTGTATTACTTAGTATTGCTTAGTATTACTTAGTATTGCTTAGTATTACTTAGTTTGATCACGTTTGATACCACCAAACGAAACGAGGGCCCTCCGAAACAACCCATATATGCTGTCACCAAGAAACCACATCCGGCAGGGATGGCCATTCAGATTCACACCTGCAATTGTCGAAGATCTTTGGATCATTTGGGGGAGTCAATGTGCTCATGGGTGAACAGTGGATGGTTTATACGGGAAAATCCTGGGAAATCCAGAAATGGGAACCCCATTCATGATGTCTTTTTGTGAAAACAATTTTATCCAAAGATCATTTTTTTTATGGAAACCACCATAAATGAAAAACCCCAAATGGATTGTTTCTATGGGAAAATCATGGAAAATCCATCTGTAAGTGGATAAGAAGTGGGGGGTAAAGAAAGGAAACCCCCATATAGTATGAGAATAAATGGTGATTTTTCATGTCGGCCCCGAATTAATTCATAAACCCTGGTTGGTGAATTGCAGGGGAGTGAAAATCTGCTACTAAACTGGTAGCCTCTGGTAAACTGACAGTTTGCTATTGAAAATCACCATTTATAGTTGATAGACCCATTAAGCATGGTGATTTTCCATGATTTTCCATAGTTATGTAAACGTCTACCAGAGGGTATCCGACTGAAAAAAACGGCACATTACTAGTCCCAAGTTCGTTGTCGACCCACAACCAATCCAACTCAACTGGATATATATAAACCCCAGCTTAACTACACGTTGTTCCATGGAGGTAATTAACATGGAAGCATGATTCCTTAAACCCCAGTTCCGGAACTGATGGAACCTAGATATTGACAAAAACTATGAGGGTTTGTTGATTCGGTCATTCTCGAGAGACTTGGATGCAACATGGAAAGCTGGAAAGATGAACATCAGGCGAAAACACCAAGGAGTCTACGTCTCAACATATGCAAACAGGCTTCTCATTTTTTTTCGCCAAAAGCAGGGCATCGACGTATGCTGTGGAAAATGTGCTGCAACTTGCACGAAGTTGCTGAATGCTGGCAGGCGCGTCTATCTGAACATTGCAACATGCAACAGTATGTAATCTGAAAGTTAGACAACGATATAGTTCTGGCGCAAGTAACTTCTACATCTTGGTCGTCAAAGGCATAGAAATGTGGTGCCCCAGCTTGGAATTTCTGGGTCGAATAATTCACTAGGCTAGGGTTTATGGATGTTGGGTTTATGGATGTTTATGGATGTTCATGGGAGATGTGTCGAACTAGAATGGATCCTATAAATTGTAAAGCACCAAACAGAACTGGGGGCCACGGTTCTTGTGATAGTTGAAGGTCTAAGTCTGGGCTGGCCAAGCCACCCATTCTTTCAGAATTCCCGCTCAAAAAATAACACCACCCCTGAGTCACCATGGTTTAGTAGGGAATTTCCAAATAAGTGGGACCATAGAATGGGCACGTTTAATATATATATATAATATGAACCGGGGATGGATGATTTTGTTCAGTGCGGCGAGTTTCGACATAACTGCGAAATCCGCAACTTCATCACAGATGTATCTGCCCTGACGGGTACCAAGCGCTTTGCGCTTGGCTGAGCTAGTGCGGGCGCCAGGCATGCTGTTCCAAGGGCCCTACTGATTCTCAGTGTATGAAGCCCCACAATTGGATGGTTCAGGTTCAATGGGCAAATGGCTACTTAGTTCAGTGACTATAGAAATTGTACCCCTAAGCAGAGATATAAAAAACAAAACAAAACGCAATTCGGGATTGACACAGAATGACTATGCAAAGCTACCCTTGCTGTTTCTTGCAGTTAGATACAAATTCAAGGCGGAACCCATTCAACTGCCCACAAGGCTGATTCCAATTCTTATCCCTTGTTCTGTAACATACCCAAAAGAGTCAACTAGTTACCAGTTACGTCTCAGGAAAATTGTTTGAAATCATGCCCTGTTGTGTGATGTTATTTTAGGTCAAACAAAATACTGTACGGCTAAATAGCCATTCATCTTGTCAGTAGCCAAAAGACATCAAAGAACACACTCTACAATGTGGTGCCCCCAAGTTAAAGTTGTTTTTAGATAAACACCGTGAACTATGGATGATATATCTACAATCACCCCTACTGTAATTGCAAGTTATGCACCAACTTACTGTCATTCGCCAATTGTGGAGCAACACCTTGTATACATATAAACAAATATCATGTATGTATATATATATATAATTATATAGGGGTTTCCTGAAATGGGGGTACCCCTAAAACAACCATCCATTTTGGGGATCCCCCATTTATGGAAACCTCCATATGCTTAAGATCGCACAAATCTTTGCGCCCAGCACCCGGCAAAGACCCAAGAAGCCCTCACGGCAGCAGCCGATAACGTGTCTGCTGGTACATCTCCCAGCGGTGTTCCGCTAACCGTTGCCATTTCTCAACACCCTGACCGTTGCAAAGGGGGACGCAAAGGGGGGCAAGGTGCATCGGAATCGACAGGTTCCGCATGGCAAAGTTTGACCTCTTCATTAAAACTTATATTGAGACATATTGGGACAATTAAGATATATATTACTCTATATGTATATATTGGTAACTATATCTTTTTTATAATACGTTTTTTAATATACGAACTGGACTTTTGAGCCTACCTCGCGGAAGGTTTTCCTTGGTCCGCCCGGCCATTTTTTCATACGGAATCCAATGTTTACACATACATTTAAATATACGGATGGAACTGGTGTCTCATACTACCTCCAGGGCATTGCGGTCTGGCCCTCCCTCCACATATTTAAATGTCGTCACCATACATATGTATATATTTTTTTAATTATTCATTATATGTTGGTCTTTCATTTACTGGAAAACTGTATTACTTCTGTGGTTCAAATGGAGCCACGTTTAAGCCAAAAATTAGGGATTCGCAAATATTGATTAGGGATTGATTGACTGCATGTAGACACATGTTCTTACAATAATCTACTGGACTTAGCAATGTTTAAATCTTTACTTCTGTAATTACATTTTTTAGTGTTCCCCTTTCAGATTTTCAGATTTTCCCAGTTCCATGTCGCTCCGATTCTTCAGAAACCGGATCGCCTCCGGCTTGTATTTCGGGAGCGCCAGGAAAAACACAAAAGCTTCCAACCTCAAAACGGTGAGCAGTAATACTTGTCATTCCAAAACCTACCTATATCCGACCCAGAAATAGCTCAATTCCTTTCCCCAGAATCACTTCGGTAAGTTGCTAAAGACAACTCCAACAACGAGGGTTTATGGTAGATATATCAAAGTAGTTCATGGGGGCTATAAACCAACAAACAACACTGGGGAGGCACCACCCTTTACTCTGATTTTTGCTGATCAATACCAGATCAGAAGCCAACATATGATGGTAGTCAAGTTGTGCAATATTATCAACCACTTAATATTCCCGCATTGGATACTCTCCATGACAACTAGTATAGATATATAGTATATAGAATTCCATGGCTTTCCTCTAGGAAAATTATCCACAAATGACGTCAACTCGATTCCAAGTGGTGGGTTTTCCAAATATTTCTTGAGTAGACCACTTAGTGGTACTCTATTTCTCACCGTCTCCAAGGATTTTTGTCTTTCTCAGATGTCCCACCCAGGGTTGACACGACATGAGCAATCTCGGAAACTCAGGTTGACGGAAAAGGGTATTAACCATTTGGGAAGGTCCCATCACACGTTTGCAAACAAAACGGATGTGTTTAGCAACTTTGGGGGTATAGCTTGAAGGGGAAGGAAGTATGTGCTCAGGTATGACATAAGCTTCAAACGGGGGTATCGCTATTTGGGAAGGTCCCATCACTAACCTCATGTTTGTACAATTTCTGAAAACCAATGTCAGTCCCTTACATGTTCCCTATTGCCGGAGTTCTTGTGGTGGCTCGCATGCATGTGCATAATCTATTTCAAAATCCAAACCAACTCTAAATACTGTGGATGGCACCCACCGTATCTCCGGATAGTTTATAAGTTTTAAATAGCCATCACGTGATTGGGAATCTTACTTGGTAGCTTCTTGAATCCCCATTGGGTTGTCAAAAGATATGATCAATGGAATGGTTTCAGGGAAAAATCTGAAGGGCACATCTATATCGAGTGGTAAAAGCCATGGTTCCTGTAGGTTCAGTGGTAAAAGCATGTAAAGACCATGATTTCCTGTGGATTTAGTGGTAAAAACCATGGTTTTCTGTAGATTTAGTGGTAAAAAACCATGGTTTTCTGTAGATTTAGTGGTAAAAAACCATGGTGTCTGGTTAAGATTGTCCCTTCAAAAAAACCATCCACGGGAACCGGTTGGCGCTGGCTTCAGCCGAGGTACCAGGTCAGAGGTTCGAAGGCTAAGGTCTCGCGCAACAGGGAAGAAAGGTCCACCCTTTCGGCCTCGGGGACGCCAAATGAGCCAGGAAAGTTATACCCCTGTTGATTGCTTATATCTGAGTTTCCCTACAACATATCTGTTCAACAGGGGGTTCTTCCAAACATATACCATCTGATTTAACATAGCTATCTGGTTGGTGGTATACCTAAACCTGTGAAAAATATGGAAGTCAGTTGGGAGTATTATTCCAAATTTGTGGAAAATAATCCAAATGTTCCAAACCACCAACCAAATACCCTTGTTGATTGCTTATTACCTGGGTTTAATTGGGAGTACAACTACCTGGTTGAAGTTGGGATTGTTATAACTACCTGGTTCAGTGGGATTAAAAAATAACCAGGGACTATGAGCTAAGCCATATAGTCATAGGAAACCTATCAACCAACCAACTGTTTCCAATGCATTAAACCCCACAACAACGAATCCCCACAAAAAAAGTCCCCAAAAATATGCCGAAAAAGTAACTGCAAAAAAATACACTTTAGGTAGACAAAAAATAAAATAAAACTGCATGAATATAGTCATATATGGATGATCTATTAAAATAACTGGCAACAAATAATTCTAGCATAGTGACGACAAGTTGAACCGATAGTCGACATGTTTTGTAATGACAAGCTATGATGTATACAGTAGTTAGTGATAATAAACATAGTGAAAATGCTGATCGCTAATACTGAACATCTAAAACATTCTAAAACAATGCATTGTCTATAGGTCTATAGGGTAAAAATACCCATCAATCATCATTTACTTTCATGAGACAAGAACTGTATATAAATGCAAATATCAATTCCAAGTACCTGGACATGTTTTTTCAAGGATGTGTTCAGATCAACTCATATATGCACATATTATATATAGATGTGTGATATATAATGAACTTATAGGTCTAGTATCTACGTTGAACTTAGCTTTCGTTTGCCCCACCTTGCAACCAACTTCCAAGGGTTGAAAATGGACAGTTCGACCCTTCCTGCCTGTCGGGAGTTGGAAGATTACTTTCCAGTAAACAAATGCGAATTTCAGGGTCAAACTGGTCAAACACTTAATTCACTGGAGAGTGAAAACACATGTACAAACATCAACATCAATCAACTGTAAAAAAAAAAACATCACTTCCAAAACTAGAAATGATCAATACAACATTTCTATGTCTAAGGGGTTTCCTCAAAATATAAACCAACACCCGGAGCCATGGATGCGCCTGGTGGGAGGCATAGCTTTGCAAAAAGTGTTCCAGGTCCTGCGGTGCTTTGTGAAAGCGTGAAAGCCGAGGAGTGGGGCTGTAGGGCTTTATGGTGATGTGTATGGTAAATAAATCAACATGATAGTGGAAGATGGTGGATTAATATGGATTAATAGTGGGAGAATAGTGGATTTCATGTTAATCCACTATTATTAACATATCTGGTTCGTGGTTTTAACATGTTTTAACCATCTTGAAAAATATGAAAGTCAATGGGAAGGATTATCCCATATATCATGGAAAACAACAAAAAATGTTTGAAACCACCAACCAGATATGGTAAATATCAACTTCACCAACTTAGGACTGTAGTGAATTGTCGTAAGATGCTATAACTAATGAAGCAAACTACAGTTGGTTGTTACAATGAACTATGTAAACTACAGTTGGTTTATGCTAATTATAACTGCAGTGAATCATGTTTATTAAAGAAATTGTAAATTGTAAACCAACTACAACATTATAACACTGGGGCCCCGTTTGTAATTCTACGACCATCTTTAAAAAAAAGGCAGGTGATTGCCGTAAATCCACTGAACCAAATTCTATCCATGGATTGAGGCGAACACGCAATGAAGCATGAAGCGACTACAGGTTTTGTTTTAGACAGGAAACAATGGTTCCCTTCAGAAATATATATATATATGTGTAATATTGTGTATATAATAGTAGAATGTGTGTGTCAAGCAATGATACTCCACCCGTATCTTGATGGTTCACAGCACCCATTGAAAATGGTAACTTTGGGCATGGTGGATCCTATTGCTTTACCAATATTATAAGGGGGCATGGTTTCACTACCCTTCAAGCAAATTCTGGGAGACAGGGAACTTTCAGGCCACCGTGGTCTTTCAAAATGATCAACTGATTGGACTGATTGGTGGTTATGAGTCAGAACAATCATCACACATAGGTTCCTGTGTCAGAGACCAGAGAGATCCCTTGTTGAGCTTCATGATCAAGCCAGCTATTGGAAATAGCCTGCGTCACTGCACGGACCATGGCCGGAGGATAGTAGGCTGAGGCCTGGGCAGCCACTCCACGGCACTCGGCATGTTCCACATGTCCCGGGCACTTCTTCTGAAGAGACAGCCAAAGTCGACGGTTTGTTGTCAAAACCGTCCAGCCCTTCAAGATGGGGATCTCGCTGAACTTCAAGCCGTAGGCGCATCCATGGAAACGACACCAGTAGACCGGTCGATTGAGGTCTCTGGCCTTTTGAGCTTCTCATGATACAGCATAAGCGTGGGTTGAGAACCGCACCCGCTAAAAAATTAAACCAATAAATTGCGGATCAAGAAGATGCTAATACATATCAGTCATAGATACATGACAAAATATCCTATAATCTTGATTTATAGATCATCTATGATTAATTTGTACGATAAGTATCATAAGTATCATAACTCTTTATCAATCACAAATTTGGGGCCCTCGGCGTCATTCACATACCCAGTCCTTCTGGGAAACCCCTTCGGGACGGCGGAACCTTGGTTTTTGAAACGGGTGACTTTTGCAATGGGGCAATGGGACAACAAAAACAGGGAATTCAACTCAACGATTAGCATACAAAAAGCTATTGAAAATTGCCATTTATAGTGAGTTTTCCCATGAAAATGGCCATTTATATGGTAAATAAATGGTAAATATATGGTAAATAATGGTAAATATCAACCAATTGTCTGTATATATGGCAATTTGCTAGTTATATATGCCAACGGTTAGCTGGTTGGTGGTTGAAAAACCATCTTGAAAAATATTAGTCACTGGAAAGGATTATCCCATATATTATGGAAAATAAAAAAATGTTCCAAACCATCAGCCGGCTATTTCCCTCCGGTAATTTAACATAGCTATTGAACATGGCCATAGAAATAGCGGATTTACCCATCAAAAACGGTGGATCTTTCCATAGTTATGTAAACGTTTACCAGAGGCTATCTGATGTGATTTTTTGTGGATACCTCGTGTGGCTCCAAAAAGGATAATAGATGAGAATAGGGACCGTTTGATGGACTCAACGATTTAACCCACATTGGAAACGCTTGAATCATGGCTGGAAAAACACTTTGACAGATGATCTTTAACTCATGTGTTCTTGCTCACAAGTAGTGAGACCCCGAAGTGCCTATTTTGCATAATAGACCATCAAGCGCTGGGTACTTGGATGCCCCAAAACCAGGAACCAATCGCATCTGCTGCTTGCTGTACCATGCAATGTGCAACATCCCAATGGTTATGTTCATGACCCCAGTATGAATCTATTGGTGACGTGCGTGTCTTCATTTGCTCATGCACCCCTACCAACCATCCACTGGTTTGTCACGGTTGTATCTGGTATTTCCATGTATTTCCTGAATGTTGGTCGTATCCCCATTGGGTAAGCTTAGACAAATACCCGTTACCCTACAAAGCGGTACTGGACATATTTCACCGCAAAATGAAATTTCATATGTCATATTATATTCCTTATATTCCACTTTATTCCTATATGAGTGACGGCCATTATGTGGTTAAGTGAAGAGTAAAGTATTAGTATTGAGTATTGAGCCGTACCCCGGTTGCCGAGAATAGTTACAATTTTAGATTGCAAAACGAAGTCCGGGAATGGACAACAAGCTTAGAACACCCCGTCACTAAGGTGATGTACTAAATATGGTCCGCGGCTGATACATTCCTTCCAACACGGCTCCGCCTGAACTCATTCACCACCCAATCCCCGAGGTCAGCAATGTTTTTGCTGGTCAAGAGACAATTTCATCCAGTCGAAGCCGCGATAATTTGGGCCTTGGGCGCCGCATGAAAAAAACGGTGTCCTCAAACCCGAAACGGAGGATAATTGCTAGAAAAATCCTGTCATATTCGAGGTAACCAGGTCCAAATTTTGGGTAGGTGGTGCTGGTTGCCGGATTTCATGACTCCAGATCTCTGGCGCCTCGGTTCATTTTGGCGCCCCCACTTAGTAAGTAGCTTATGACCCCAATCAAAAAAGTGGATTAACCCTACAGAAATCCCATTTATAACTGGGGTTATATCCCACTTATTAACTGGGATGAGCCACCAAGCAACAATGATATGATGATGACATTTCCAAAGCACAACATCGCTAGCCGAATCCTCCACGGTTTCACCTGAAAAACCCGACAGGGCTGGCGCCTCCAAGTTCGAAATCAATCAGCCAAACCTCTCCTGCGACCACAGGAAACTGAAGTTCTAACTTACCGAATCATTGAAGTTGGTTTATATCATGTCATATCATATCACACCACATCCGAAAATCTTACATACTTGGTGGCGAAGTACCCACGGCTCGAAAGTGGGATATAACCCCAGTGATTGACATGGGATTTCTGTAGGCTTAATCCACTTATGGGGTGAACTCACCCACTTACGAGCCGTGGGTTCGCCACCAAGACATATCCACCACAAATCCACAGAAAAAACCGACGCCGACCATCGAGAGATACCGTATTCAGGGGACAAAAAACTCCAGCCTTGAGGCCTTGAGGTCAGAAATTCTGACACCGTCCAGAAATGTTTTTGGAAATGTATATCTGTAATATACAAGAACGCTAGGTGTCTCATCTATTTGTATATATGTATATACATATGATAAGTATACACTAAATATACGTATATATATATTATAATGACAATACAAATAACAAATAATCTATACTCTATATTTACACACATGCACCCACTTCACTTATGATGTTTATCATCAGAGGTGCAGTCCACATTCCTCACCGAGCCGGCCTTGATGCTCTAAAACGTTGGAGGGCTTGAAGTCACCGTGGCCACACACCACCTGTCCAGTGAGATATGGAGATGGCCAAATATGGCCCGGTTTCAACATAGGGAGAATGATGTTTAAAACATGGGAGAAAACCCATGAAAACCATGATATTTTGGAACATGGTATAACTGGTTTTGTTGATAGTCTGATATTTCTTCGGGTATAATTGATTATAGTTCTTATGATATTCTATAACTTTTCAGTCATGAGAGATGTTTTTGGGTGCAGAGCTGATTTTTGTTTCACAAACCCACATGCTGTATTGGAAAAACAAACCTAACTTGAGGAAAGAGGATGAGTCCAAAGTAGCGCCACTGACCAAGTCGTTGTGATATGATGTCATACTACTGGAAGTATTTGGAGACTCACTAAATAGCAAGTGTTTTGTACAGGATGGGCCCCATAGTTTGCAAAGTTAGTTTATAAGTCCAATAACTAGGGTTGATAGGGGATGTAACTATACCATACTATAGCTAAAGGGGATATATAAATCAACTTATAACCGGGAAGTGTAAGGGATGTACCTCTTTATTAGTGCTTCATTTTCTGGTCTACAAGCCAGTTTTTGTTGACCAAAGTTTCATGATAATCCAAGCAAAGGACCGGCCATATCAACCAAGGATGATGCGAATCAATCCCTAAAATGATGATTTCGATGATACAGTACCCACCCACCCCATTTGATAAACTAAGTGTTGGTCCTACAGTAGTTTCACATAACCAAAATCATTCGCCATGTCAATTAGAACATATGTTTAAGAACCTTCCTTCAATCAAACCTGGTTTCAAGGAAAATCCTGTTAGTTTACCCAATTAGAAAAGGGAGGATAGGAGACCTCACATGGTACATCACTGGGATGTTCCCAGACCACATACACGGCTCCGCTTTTACAATTTTTGATTTGGATATGACTCAACCCGACTAGGTCATCTCCCAAACTAGCCCATCACAAATTGAACATCTGGAATTAAAATGAATGACTGGTTGGTGGTATACCTACCCCTCTGAAAAATGATGGAGTTCGTCAGTTGGGATGATGACATTCCCAATATATGGAACAATAAAAAATGTTCCAAACAACCAACCAGGAATGTTTTAGGTAAGTTCTAGGAGTGTCCCTACAAGGAATGCACCCCTCCACAAGAATTGGGAATATGTTGGAATCCGTTACCAGTTGGGATGAGCAGTGGCATGTACCATCGCCAAAATTGCAATCGTAACGATAATTGCATGAGTGATTACCCTCTGGTAAACTAACATAACTATGGGAAATCATCATGTTTAATGGGAAAATTCACTATAAATTGCCATGTTCAATAGCTATGTTAAATTACCAGAGGGTACTGTAGAATATAAAGCTAACATTGTATGTTCATTAAAACACTCACTCAAAATGGCAAGATTGTAGGAAAAAAACATCTTCCATCAAAATTATACAGATATCTGTATGATACATATATATATATTAATATGAATACCATCTCTTTTTTTTAATAAACATCCTCCCCAGAAACCATGGTTTAATCGTGGAAAAATAGGGTCTTTAATATGAACAGAGGATGGAATTAAACCATCCCATGTTTTGACAGTTAAGTCACTAAAGTACCCATTGTTGATGGCCTATATTCATCTACCCTCTGGTTATGACTAACAGTTCGCCATGGTATAGATGGCCCATAGAAATAGATGGTTTACCGCACTTAAAAAATGGTGGATCTTTCCATGGCGAACTGTTGAAATAACCAGATGGTATATTCCATTTCACCCCTATCAAATCACACTATGTTTTTTCTACACTCATTATTGATTCCTCAAGTCCCAGCTGATGGTTCTATCCTGTTATACCCATAAGATCCCTAAAAAATCCCGTTAACATCTCTATATCATCCCCCTTGAAAATACAGTATCCCTTTTTAAATCTCGATATAATATCCCGATCAAGTCTCTGCAACATTCAAAAAAAAATCCTGCTATCAACAACCCGTCACCGCTGTCGTCTCAGACCATACACAGTGTCTGTTTCTGGAACTGCTGTGTGGCAACGGTTCTTGTTTGCCTCAAGAATGCACCATCACCATTTGGCACAGGCAGCCCAGGCATGGTAAATTGCTGCTGCAACTCCGATTGTATTTCATAGGTTTGTGACCGAATTCACCTGTGAGGACGTTTTCAAACATGTCAGCCTGTGTTCCAGCTGCAGAATGTTCGTTGCAAATGTGGGCCGCTCATGTCAAAGGCTCCATGGGCTCACATTGCTTCAAGTGAACCTGACAGGGTACTTAAAAAAAAGGAAACTTTTTCCTGCAACTTAGCCTTTGACAAGAGCTTCTTCTCAGCGTTGTGGGATTGAGCAATTGCAAGGGCACTTGCGTCATCTGTGCAGCTTGTTCCGGTTGAGAATTTCGAGGTGTTCTTGGCCTCCAGAATCTTGTCACTATGCTGTTCTTGGCCTGCTGAAGTCCATGCTCAACAACTCTGGTTTAACTCAAAACAACATGGGCTTGAAAAAGTTGAAGAACCAACTTATAACATCTTATAACAGCTATACAGTAACATCTTAAAAACTGGGGGGAAGGCCCACATCTAGTACCAAGCCTCCTCTAAAATCCCTATATCTCCCTAGCCATCAACCGCCCCATCGGACCTTGGGTTCCAAGGCCTCCAAGGCCTCCCGCGCGCGCGCGATCTCGGCGCGGAGCTCGGCCAGAGGCGGCAGAGAGCTGGGGAGACCTGGATCTCCAAATGGATCACAGGAAGCGGTTTTTTTGGGTGATGTTAAGACGGATTTATAGGGATTTTGTGGGGCTTTCATAGGGATTTATAGGGATTCTGCAAGGATTTATAGGGATTGTGTAAGGATTTTGTAGGGATTTTGTAGGGATGTCATCGTCATCTTGGTAAGGATGTTCAAGGTTTGGTGATTTCATCGTCCTTTTAATAAGGATTTTATGGGTCTTGGGCGATTTGATAGGAATCTTCTCGGGAATTGACAAGGATTTTATGGGTCTTGGGCGATTTGATGGGGATTTGACAGGGATATCAAGGGAAGTTCCATTGGTGAGTGGGAATGTATGTGACCATCAGTACTAGCGAAAAGAAACATATTATAGCCAATAGCTACTGCACCCAGCCCAATGATGTTGATACGATATACAAATACGATATATATACAGGTACGATATATATATATATACGGATAAACATATTAAATATATCTATAGTATATATATATATAATGATATGATATAATATAATATAATGTAACATAATATAATATAATATAATATAATATAGTATAATATAATATAATATAATAATATAATGTGGATTAACATGGGTTGTTCTAATATGGATTTTTCTATGGGTGGTTCACCACTTGCGATTCCTGGGATGCACCAGTACACCCTTCCTTGTTCACTGATCTTAGCCAATTCATAGTTCGTGGTTTCGCAGCCTTCTTGTGCAGTGAAGAAGTCATTGGTTTTTTTTTGGCGGAAAAAAAAACACATCCAACATAGCCCATAGGATCCATGTATGCTATATATATGGATATATATGGTAACATTTACCATCAATATACCCCCAATGTTAGCATATATACCATACATGGATCCTATGGGATAGGGGCTGAACTGACTTAACTATCAAACATGGATGTAAATCCAATTCCCCGAGCATGTTCGATACCCCCATGTAAGGGCGACCCAAAAAATCGTGAATAGATCCAATACAGGGTTTCGTTTGGGTGGTATTTGCTACTAGGTGGAAGAGAACTTAGTGATTGGTACTATATAGCAGTTGTGTTGTCTATCAGTACCACGGTTGATGGAAGAAATCCTGCACCACCTTGGATGGTCGAAACTCTATAAATAATGGGACAAACCACCGTTTTCAACTGGTGATTCGGATTTCGCAACCATCCACAGTATTAACAAAAATTATTAATGTAATACCATCAGAATAACAATCCCAACTCCTTCGTAAACACCACCCATCCGAAACTCGGGTTTACGGATCTCTTCATTTTGGGGTCCAACGGTCCAATATTGAGTCGGAGAGTATTTCATACTACGGGGATGGGATTCCACTCACTACTGCCAAAGGTCTATATAGTAATGGCCTCTGGTAAACATGCAAAAAACGATGGACAAATCCACCATTTTCAATAGGTAAATCCACGATTTCAATGGGCCATTTTCAATAGCTATGTTAAATTACTACCAGAGGGTAAATCTTACCTCTGGTGTCATAGTAATTTTCTCTTCTGCTTCTTGTTTCATCTCGTCATTCTCCACTGGTAACTGCGAAAAAATAACCCATTGCCGGCAGGATCTCAATTTGCCCAGCGCACAATTTCATTTAGATTAGACATGATATAATTTCATTCCTCCCATCCAACACAAACATTGGAACACCATTTTCCACTCATCTTGTTCCCGATGTCAATTAAATATAATTATATAATTACCCCCTGGTAAACTAACATAGCTATTGAAAATGGCCCATTGAAATCGTGGATTTACCCCATTCATAGTTGATTTCCCCACAAAAAATGGTGGTTTTCCATAGGTTTTTGTATGTTTACCAGAGGGTAAATCCCATTGCAATCCCATCCCATTGAAGCTCCAAGGTGGGCTCCACCTAGCCCCAGCGACTCTCATCGTCCACCACCAGCAGCATCTTCTCCATGGTTCTCCACAGCATCGGTTCACCCACCGCGGCCGCGGGGACTTCTTGCCTGCGCGGCCGCGACAGCGATGGTGAATGTGTGCCAAGACGAGAAGATTTGGTTCTTGATAAAGGGAAAAGAAGAACAGGACATAGCTTTTGATATGTTTTGATGCAAGGAAAACTGGGAATTTGGTTTTGATGTGAGGCAATTCTGTGATTTGGATTGTCACGGTCCAAAAAGTACGTGATGGGCCTCCACTTTCTTGGACCTTTGAGGAGGGAAAGAACAAGAAACCATTGACAATTGAATGTCAGGAGTACCCCAGTTTTGGACAAAATCACCAACGTTCTTCTTTGAAGCAAAACTACTTCTATTTCTTTTGGCTGGTGGTTTCTGAGCTCTGACATGCTCCCCATTGAAAATGGATCCTTAGCTCCCACAGCATCTGTGTTGCAAAATCATTGGTAGAGAACCGCCAAAAAGTGGATAAAGAGCATGATGGTGGGACATCTCATTTTTATAAACCTAAGACTAAACACATGAAAGCAAAGGACATAAAACATGAGATCTTTCACTGCAATCTGCGTTCCCAGCGGTAAGGACGAGAATGAACAATGTTGCATCCTGAAACACCGAGCAAAAATATTGCACTGGCCTGCTAAATCAAGTTCAAGAAGTCAAAAATGTAGAGTATTAAAATGTGATTGCTTATAATTATAACATGATCTTACCCATAGGATCCATGTATGGTATATATGCTAACATTGGGGGTATATTGATGGTAAATGTTACCATATATAGCATACATGGATCCTATGGGTTATATGTAATCAATCCTTTTCTGCTCATGATTCTCTGATTCCCTGCATGGCCAATGATTAGGGATTGATCTCCATATATCTTGCATGCACGGTCGCAACCGTCGCACCTGTGGTAGTCAAACAAACGTGCAGCGATCTGATCCAAGAGCTTCCAGTTCCCACAGTGGACATCTGCCTCGTCAACACTTCTCTGTGTGTGGCCAAAAAAAGGGTGAAGCAAACCATGATTCCAATATATAACATATAAAATGGGTATGGCTCAAACACGGAGATCAAACTCACATGGAGATAAAAAAAAAACATATTTTAATATATATATATACATATGTCAAATATGAGACCAATCCATGAGTTGAAACAAACTCGGTCAAAGAAAGAACTGCTTCAAAAAAGGGGATCGGATGGACTCGCAGACCGAAAACGAAGCGATAAAACAGACCGAAACACTAAGACATCCATGTTTGTTGGGTCGATACTCTTCAGCCATTCCCACCAGATTAAAATATCTGCAGTTTAGCTAAGACCTTTGGAATCCTGCTGTTTTTGGGCTACATGTTCACTCTCAGAGAGCATACATGTCATATCGTACATATGCAGAGCTCAAGATTCAACCAGATCTTCACAACGAATAAACACCAGGCATTTCACAACATTCACAACCCACAAACACCAGGCATTTTTCATGGTTTCCCTGGTGGATCATCCCCCACCGCGGGGGGTGGATCCCTGGGTTCCTGGGTTCCGGGGGATCCCGGGAATCCCTGATCCGTGGCCTCCTGCAGTATGTCGCCGGGTAGGAAGTCCATGACCATTCCCAGGTGGCAGCAGCTGTGCACTTTTGGCCCCACGCGACAGCGACTGGCCAACTGATCCATGGCGCCCACCTGGTGCTGGATGGGATGGGGGTGATGGGGAGATATCATCATGAAATACCATGAAACATCATGAATGATGATGAATGATGATGAATCATGATGAATTGTCATCATGCATCAACATCATCGTCGTCATCATCATCATCATCATCATTATCATCATCATAATCATCATCATAATCATCATCATCATCGTCGTCGTCGTCATCATCATCCTCATCATCATCACCATCATCATCAATCATCAATCAATCAATCAATCAATCAATCAACCAACCAACCAACCAACCAATCAATCAATCAATCAATCATGATCATCATCAATCATTATCATCATCATGAATCATCATCATGAATCATCATCATGGCATGATTCATAATCATGAAACATAATCATGAATCATCATCATGAATCATCATCATGAATCATCATCATCAACAACAACAACAACAATCATCATCATCATCATCATCATCATCATTGTCATCGCCATCGCCATCGTCATCATCATAATCATCAACATCATCATGATCAACATCATCATGACGATGATTATCATGGTTATCATGACTATCACGATTATAACCGTCATCAATACCAAAAGCGATAAGGAGGGACAACAAAACCAAAACAGCAAATACAACATTAGCTGCGAAACTACTCGCAAGACTATCACTGAGTATCTTCCCACTTAGGTGAACATCTTCCAAGGTTATACATGGTCCATTTGGATGCCCAGCTCACAAAAAGGTGAGTTCGTACATATGTCCCGTTTCTGGCGAAAGAGTGTTTAGTACTACCCTCCGCTGGGCTAATATAAACCCTGAAAATCCCTAGTGCTTAGAGGAATCTAATCTTCCAAGGTCTATGTGAAAATCGCTTCACCGAGCAGCTTTTAAAAACCATCCGACACACCCAAGGTCCGGGGCACGGCGTGCATCTCGATCCGCAGCAACACCAGATCTGTGAAGCATTTCCTCATACGCTAAATGGGGCTTTAACCAGCAGAAAAGTGGATTTCACCATGAAACATGGATAAAACTGACAGGATAAACATTGTTAAACACTTCAAAACAAAATACCAGTAGGGCTTTAACTTGAAGCAACTATAATGTTGGTTTATAACAGTACTGTCATACACATATTTATTATTTAGTGCTACTCAAAATAGGTATCAACTAAGATCTCCATGCATTGGAGGCACCTATAGGCTTTGACACTTGCTCACTTTGTCATTCATTCCTGGGAGTATCTCTGAAGTATCTGTTGTTGTTGTTGTTGTCTGAAAAATTATTGCAACCCAAACAGTTCGGGGCTTTCCTGTGATTTTTTTCGGCAACCCTGCTGATTTTTCGCTTTGAAGAGTTCAATATTAGGCACCCAACTGTCTCTGGTAGAGGTTTAGTGCCGAAAAGTGACCAGCCTATCTGTGTTTTCACCAGCATGCAGCCATTCTGACTGCAATCCAGCTCCACTATCATGGCCGATAGCCTGCATAAAAACAGGACTCTTTAGTTGGCTATGGGCAAAATTTGGTATCCCAATAATTACCCTCTGGTAAACTAACATAACTATGGAAAATCACCATGTCTAATTGGAAAACTCACTATAAATGGGCCATTTTCCATAGCTATGTTAAATTATCCCAATAATTGACTGGTTAATACTACAATGTGAGGCCCCCAAGATACCTAAGTTGGTTTATAACTTCAATAACTATGGTTTATGGTACTTATAACTATAGTTACTGGGGCTTATAAACCAACTAACACCACTGGGGGGCCTCACATTGCAACAATAGACTAAAACTGACGAAAATCTGTGGCCCCCTGGGTCTCAAATTTTGAGCCAAACCCATGTTGTTGCTGCGATAGTTAAACCACCATTTTGCATTGATAAACCCATTCAAAATCACCAGTGTTCGATGGTCAAACACAAAATTTCCATGGATTCCCACAGATTTCCATAACTCAAACATGTTTAACCATAGATTTCCATAGGTTTCCATAGATTTCCATGGATTTCCATAGATTTCCATGGATTTCCATGGATTTCCATAGATTTCCATAGATTTCCACCATGTCTAACCCGGTCAAGCCCATGGTTTTCTGCCGAGGTGCACTACCAGAGGTCGATCCTCCCAGGTGGCCTTCCACACGTAGTTGGAGAAGCCTCTTTTCGGGATGTTTTTTTTCTTGCGGACGCTTCCAGTTTTTTGTTTTTCGAAACATGTAGTGATTTATAGTTATTTATAGTGATAGTGATTTATAGTTATTTTTTAGTGATAGTGATAATCATATCACTTTCTATGATTATATGATAGTGATAATATGATAATGATTTTGCATAGCGATGTGATGATTAATGATAAATCATCATATTTGGGGAACAAATGTCATCGGAGACTTGTTCAGAGACTATGTGGATTATTACTATATGAGATACTATGAGAATGATATGATAATGGCATCAGAGACGTTTTCAGGCGTATTTTTCTTGAGACATGCAATGACATTCATATAATCCCTTGAGAAGGTTCATGTTAAATCTGATCGAATCACGTGGCCAATCAGTATGTCTCTGCTGGTGAACAGAAAAGCCATCCCCTCAAAACAAGCCATCAGTTGCAACCATGACTTGATCCACGTTCAAACCATAACCTGGGAATCACATCTTTACCAATGGCCATTTCAGGATCCTGAATTGGAGGTACATACCATATATAAGGCCTATGTAAGGCCTATGTAGGGGAATATCCCCACAAAATATGGCCTTATATGGCACAGTACCTCCATTTTAGGATCCTGAAATAACCATGGACTTTATGTCCTATTCATGTACCACAGATATAAGACATGGATCCATATGGATCCAGATTAGAAATACTGATGAGCTGTGATTTGATGAGATTTCAATGGATCCTCATGGGATTGCAATTACACTGGTTTCTCAAAAAGCAACTGACAAAACTGGTGGATATCTTGGATGTATGGTGGATATATCTACTTTGGTGCGGTTTATAGACTAACAAACATGGCCACCAACAAAATAGTCTTAACCTAACTATAATGATAGCATCATGGTGAACATCTTTTATTGCAGCAATCTCCAGAAAGATATGGTTTAGCAAAAATTGTAAATTTGTGTTATTTCACGTCTATATTATTAATTATAATATACATATATATATATATATATAGATAGATAGATAGATTAGATAGATAGATAGATAGAGATAGATAGATAGATAGATAGATAGATACATAGATAGATAGATAGATAGATAGATAGATACATACATAGATAGAGATAGATAGATAGATAGATAGATATGGATACATATATATATATATATATAGATAGATAGATAGATTAGATAGATAGATAGATAGAGATAGATAGATAGATAGATAGATAGATACATAGATAGATAGATAGATAGATAGATAGATACATACATAGATAGAGATAGATAGATAGATAGATAGATATGGGGTTATCATAGGAACTGTATTCTTATAGTAACCGCCAAAAAGAGTGAACAGTACATTTTTATAGGCTTGCCCTCCAGCAAATCAAACAATGAAACACTACGGGACACAGCCACTGGGTTCCCAAGGAAAACGGTCTGCAAATGATGGGCTTTCCGTATCTATATTTTGTTTCACTGGAGGATCACTACCTATCTATCTAGCTATCCATATTTAGCTTGCCACCAGAAAACATGAATGTGTCACAGGCTGATGTGCACCTGTGTGTCCGGGACAGAAAAAAGGGTATCGCTTAGGCATCGCTTTAGGCATCGCTAAAATTCACCTCATGCTTTTCCAAATTTGGTGTCTGTTGATACTGTCGTACTTTGTCAGAAAGCAGCTCCATGCAACAACAGCAGTACGAAGCTAGAGTCAGCAGAGAGGCAAGCAAAACAATGCAAGTTGACATCGGGGGTCAATGAAAACACTCTTCAGCAACGACAATAATTTGTCACGAAGAAGCTTCACTAAACAACAGCAGTGGGGAGATAAAGTCAGCGGAGAGGCAATCGAAATGGCGCATGTTCAAGTGGAGAGTCAATGAAAACATGCAAGGCAAGGATGTGCAGGCAGCTAGAGTAGTGAAACAGACCTTTTTACAGGGAATTGGCTGCCGCTTCTGCGGATTCCCTTCTCTGCGGACCACTCCATGGATATCAAGAAGAACACTCTCTGAGGAGCGCGTACCCTTGTGAACCTAAATCTGTTTCACAAATGACGTCAGAAATCAATGTCCGTGACATTACCTTGAAAGGGGGTATCGGGTATCGCTAATTTGGAAAGGTCCCATCGCTTACCTTGTGTTTCTACAATTTCCATCAGTTTCCAAAAAATGTCCGTCCCTTACATGTTTTGTATTGCCGGAGTTTTTGCGGTGGCTCATATCAGATTTAGATAAAGATATTGCCGTGACTGAAACCTGATTTTACTTTTCAATCCAGACAAACAAAAATAGTAAAAGTCATGTTGTCTTTTTTTTTCGTTGGTGAAATAACAACGCATAATCAAATTTTGAAGAACTATGCATATAATATGAATTTATATAAATAATTATTATATTTGTTTGTCTGACTTGGCTACCCCTAAATTTTGATTCTATATTTGGTTACTTGGATTTGCTTGTTCGGAACCCACAAAGAATATGAACATATTCCCAACTCATATTCGTCAGATCCAGCGAAAATAATATAAACATCATGAAAAAAGTCGGTAGCCATTCTATCCTTACATTGTTTATCCCCAAAGCATAAAACATACCCTCTTGTAAACTAACATAGCTATGGAAAATCACAATTTTAATGGGAAAACTCACTGTAAATGATGGTTTAATGGTACTTACCCTCTGGTAAACTAACATAGCGATTGAAAATGGCCATTGAAATTTTGGATTTACCCATGAAAAATTGTGATTTTCCATAGCAAAATGTTAGTTTACCAGAGGGTAAATTCTTTAAGAAATCCGCGTGGATGAAATCTCAATGAAGTTGATCTTCGCCTGCCGTCAAAGCTTGGAAGCCCGCGGCCGCGCCATCCTCGACCGTTTCGAGACGTGGGAAGTTTCACCGTGGATGCTTCGCTAAAACTGTGAGTCTTACCTGGATAGAAGTGGATAGAACATGATAGAACTGGCTTAGAATGGATATGCTGTGAAAATGGCGATGGAACTGCAAAACCATAACTTACCATGGGTCATTAAATGTCCCCATTGAACATCACCCAACCATTAGGTATATAATCTATAATGGCTACTATAAGGTGATGTCCAATATTCCCAAAATGGGACAGTTACCAACCCCTGCTTACTGTATCTAATAATGCAAAACATAGGGATTCAACCGATGACCATTTGAGTAATGATGAAAGCCAGTGGATTTAGGGGATGTTTGCTATCACTTAAGTTCCCATTGTTGATGATTCTATCCCTACTACATTACATCCCTATCAATTCTTTGGAAATCAGCTAAATCCCTATAAATCCCCTACAAAATCAACAAGATCCCTATAAAATCTATAAATCCCCCTACAAATCAGCACAATCCTTAAATCCTCCATAGAACCCGGAAACTCCCTATCAATCCCTTGTAAAATCCCTTCTAACATTTTCCAATTGTCTGGCGCAGAAATATGCATCGCCAAGTGTCCAAACAGGCCGCCTGCACCAACTCATTACAAGCGTGCTCCGGCAGACCCTCATCGCCTCCTTCAACAGAGGGGTCACCACTAGCGCGCTGAAGGTCGATCTCTCTCTCTCTCTCTATGTATATATATATATATATACATATACATTTGATATGTTATAAGCACCATATTATTGTTATCACACTACATTATAGATTAATATCATATGAGCTGCGGACCGTATTTGTTACATAACGCAATTGACGGGGTGTTCCTACCTCGTTCTCCAGTCCCGTAACGTTTTTGCCTACCTCATTCTCGGGGTGTTCCTACCTCGTTTTACAAGCTAAATGTAATGTTTTTGACAAACCAGGGTACGTCCGAATACTACTTTCCATATACGCAAATAACCGTCGCTCATATATTTATATATATACACACATTGTTATGTATATGTATGTGTATGTGTATTGCATTATACTTGCAAAATCGATGTACAATTACGTACATATTGCACGACACAATGGGTACATACAGTACATAACAGTATCTATTGCAATATATTGCATTACAATAACACTCGTGAAACCATTATGAATGTATAACTTACGTATGTGTTGTATCCAATATGCACATACATGTGTTTATATATATATATTATGGTACATATATGTACATATAATATGCATATATAAATACTATATGTAATTATATTTTATGATGATGAAGCGGAAATGTGTTTTTTTTGCAACACATATAGAAACATTGTATTATAGGTTTTAACCATGTTTGACCCATATCAATATGATGACCAAACAGGCCTTCTGAAGCGGACCAACCCATGCTGGGCTGGATTCTCCGGTGACCGGCCGATGCGTTTGTCTGTGAGCTTCTTGTTTGTGAATGGCATTGGTTGGATTCTGATGTCTAGTCGTCTAGCTGTTGGGCTATACTATAATCCTGTTTTACCGTAATCAATTGATCCTAATTTACCGTAATCAAATTGGGAATTGCTCAGATCTTGATTCACTGTAATCAATTTGTTGATTTCAACCGATCGGGGACAGCATGTACTGTGAAATATGTGAAATGCAAGGTGTTTTCCCTCGAGTTTTCCCTCTGACATTGCAGTGATGATCCTTAACAGTGCCAGAGAGGGCACGGTTGTCGCACGTAACATCGGATGACATGCATGTAGGTCCTTTCCCGTCTTTTCCTGCAAATCTGTTAGTTTATCTTGTTTCGAATAGAACCTTTGTATGACCTGTCTGTCTTTACACTGCCCCCATACAAATGTACAACTATAATCAACTATACAAGGTCCGACGCAGTCAAAATGGATCGTGGATTAATTGGCTTCGTTTCGCTCTGAGCCAAGCTGCAGGGTTTTACAGCCTTGCCCCCCTTGGGCAGTGGAAAAAATCCGTTCTGTTTGGGTTGCAGATTCCCAGGTTTCACATCTGGTTGGTGATTTACCTACCCCTCTGAAAAATATGAGTTCGTCAGTTGGGATGATGACATTCCCAATATATGGAAAAAAAACATGTTCCAAACCACCAACCAGTCATATGTGTTTACTGTGTTTACCTCTGGCCATGGATCTAGAGGGTGATCTTTGAGATCATTGTCGCTCGCAGCCCAACAAAAATCTCAAACATCGCTGGGAAATCCCCAGCGGACCACGGAGCTTTCAATGGGAAAATCCGTGCATTTTCCAGTGCCAAATTTGATTTTTGGAAGGTAAGACTGGCCATATCTATCTTGCCTTTCCCGAGGTAGATGACATCTGGTTATGACTAACAGATCTAACAGTTTGCCATGGAAAGATCCACCCATTTTTAAGAACGGTAAACCATGGAACTAAATGGGCCATGGCTTCCATGGCTTTCGGACTTGGGGAATGTTGAAACGACACGCCGAGGCCACCATTGAAAACTAGTTCAATTGCTAAAGCGTAAAGCATGTCTGTCCACAATGTGGGGAGAGAAGCACTAACTCACCAGCTATATCATTGCTATATCTTGTTATTGAAGAAATTGTGAGTGAACCCCAAATTTACAGGCATTTGAAGAGCATGTCAGCACGAAACGTGATTTACTGATCACCGATTCTTTTCTTTGGACAGGTCAATGCATGAAGCTGTAAAGATTAGATTTCAAAATCAGCAGCCAGCAGACTTTCCCCTACCAAGTGCATTGTTTCATTTTAGCATAAACGACTCCTAGTGAGCCCCAGTGATAGGGATTTTTGTTGGTTTGCTTCATCCGTATTTGTAAAACGCAACCCTCAGTGTATGTCTCAGAGAGTTTTCGGAAACATGTATCAGCTGTTTTGATATGGAGGTTTCCTAAAATGGGGGTACCCATGGGTACCCCCAAATCATCAATGTTTATAGGATTTTGCCATTTAAAAAAAAAAACATCCAGCTCTTGGGGAACCCCCATTTCAGGAAACCTCCATATGCAATGTGGGATCATCATGAGCGGGTTAAAGTGACCCGTTGTCCAAGGAGGTTTCCTAAAGGGGTACCCCTAGGCCCTAGTTATCATCCATTTTAGATTGGGATTTTCCCTTATAAAGCCATCCATTTAAGGCTAGCCACATTTTCAGACACATTTTCAGACACACCCAAATAGAAATCCCAATAGATGGGATGTTCCGAAAAATAATCCATCTAGCTATTGGGATACCCCCATTTAAGGAAACCCATTGTTTTTCACTACCAAAGATTTAGGAAAGGTTCTCCCAATTCCATTGAGTCAGACATTGGTTGTGGTATCTTATCCCACGTCATAAAATATCAATGTGTTTGTTGGTATCAAAAATTACAAAGATTTAACGCACAAACAACTAATTCTCAAGTTCTACATGTTTTTTTCAGATGTTTCTTAGAAAAAAAATATATATACTTAGATTTGCTTCAGGAACACCCTTAAAATCTAAAATATTCCCCAAAGTCTCCCCCAGTCCTGGTGGAATTCCCAATGGGCAAAAACCGGCTGCTGCCTGGAGACAAACGCCACAGGAGGGCCTGGGAAAGCCAGCTTAGCTGCAAGAAATCTGTGGAAAGAGTGGGAAATGTGTACTTAATGGTTTCTGCATCCGGTGTGAAAGAGCGGTCCGTTCCGACCAGAGTGCGCTTGCAGCCGCACACCACGAGTGACAGCGGTCCGGTACTCCTGTGCCTTGCTAAAGCAGGGTCTCCCTCGGTGCCAACTGGTTCATATTTAGGAACAGGGACAGGTGTTTCCGGTTCAGTTAAGGAAGATTTGTCATTTGCACGTCATCTGCCATCTCCAAGGCTGTGTGGCTCTGCTGCAACATCCCTTCATTGGTTTCCGCCTCTGCTGCAGTTTTGCCAGGATGATTCGAAGCTACCGGACCTCCCCGGTTCGGTTTGAACAAGTCATTACCACCTTTGGGTGTAATGCTAACTTTGGCAGCCTTAATATAGATCAATAATGATCAATACAGGCCAGTATTCCGTACATGCAGGATAATGATTATATATTGAGTAATCCCCAAACACGGTCATAAAATCACACTCACTTAGACGAGGGAAAAAGTGTTTCTGTACTTGTATTCCTTTTTGAGGAGCCTGGCAGACAGATATGTCAATTGCCAATTGCTTCAAACGCACATCTCCAGGTTTTGCCTGTGCGGGTGTTTGCCTGTGCCTTTCTAGGTTTTCAATATCAAAATCATTGCACATCTTGTCCAAGAATGGAGAGTTTATACATGTCTATACCCAAAAAGAGCAGTTTTTCCCCACCTGCCAGGTGAGGGTTGTTAGATTTTATCAGAGCGCATGCCCGCCCGCCGCCTCTTCCTCCTCCTCCTCCTCCTCGACTAGCTGTCCTCCTCGCCCTCCTCCTCGCCTCCGCCTCTTCCACCTCCACTTCCGCCTTGCCAACCTTGCCAACTCGTCGCCAAGCTCTTCGCCAACTTCCCAGCTCAGTGCGCACTGCTGGACCTCAACCTGCGAGCTGCCCAGCTCAGTGTGCACCGCTGGACCTCAACCTGCGAGCTGCCCAGCTCAGTGTGCACCTCTGGACCTCAACCTGGGACCTGCCCAGCTCAGCTCAGTGTGCACCGCTGGACCTCAACCGGGGACCTGCCCAGCTCAGTGTGCACCGCTGGACCTCAACCTGGGACCTGCCCAGCTCAGTGTGCACCGCTGGACCCTCAACGGCCAGATAGAATGCCAGAAGATATGCCAGATGAAATGTCAGATAATATGCCAGAAGATATGCCAGATAAAATGTCATGAGATATGCCAGATAGAATGCCAGAAGATATGCCAGATAGAATGCCACAAGATATGCCAGATAGAATCCCAGAAGATTTGCCAGATAATATGCCAGAAGATTTGCCAGATAGAATGCCAGAAGATTTGCCAGATAATATGCCAGAAGATATGCCAGATAGAATGCCAGAAGATATGCCAGAACATATGCCAGAAGATATGCCAGATAGAATGCCAGAAGATATGCCAGATAGAATGCCAGAAGATATGTCAGAATATATGCCAGAAGATATGCCAGATAGAATGCCAGACAGAATGCCAGAAGATATGTCAGAGAGAATGCCAGAAGATATGCCAGATAGAATGCCAGATAGAATGCCAGAAGATATGTCAGAATATATGCCAGAAGTTATGCCAGATAGAATGCCAGATAGCATGCCAGAAGATATGTCAGATAGAATGCCAGAAGATTTTCCAGTAAGAAAATGTATAAATGTGATGGTGGGGATCACACGAAGTAAAGTAATTTTGTTTTGGAACATTATCAAATAATGGATTGCTAGGTTTGAGGGAAATCTACAGGAAAGCTGCAGGTTTTCTTCGCCCGAAACATGGGGCTGGTCAGTTGGAAAAATTGTCATCATCGAATTGTGGAAATCAAGAACCTCTTTGGAGAAGAATGATAAACCATGGCCGTTTACCCCCATTCTTGGGCAGTATCAATTTTCCCTCGAAAACTACAGTATCTTCATATCCGCCGACCCCGGCTGCGCAAGGGGGAGCGCGAAAGGGAAAAGGATTTTCTGACACAGCATTGGTAGCAATTTTTTCTGTTCTATATCCGCCGACCCCAACTTCTAGTAGTACTACTACTACTACTACTATTACTACTACTCAGCAGGCCGCCGCAGGCAGCAGCAGGCAGCAGCAGGCAGCAGCAGGCATCAGCAGGCAGCAGCAGACACAAGCAGACGCAGCAGCAGTAAGCGCAACGGCAGCAGTGCAGCAGCTAGCAGCACGAAAAATTGTGTTTTTCTAGGATGGCATGGGTGTCAAGAACGTGGGCAAGAGCACGCAAAAGGTGCACATAGCCAGTAGCTAGCAGCCAGCGCCAGTAGCAGCCAGCAGCTAGTAGCCAGCAGCCTACCAAAAATCTAGCTTTTTCTAGGATTTCAGACGACACGTTAGGCACTTTTTTGGCGTGGTTCTGGCACTCGCTCGTCCTTCAGAGCCCTGGTGTTTTCCCCCGGCAAGTGATTTTTTCGAACCTGTTTTACTGCTAGCAGCCGCCAGCAACAGAATCTATCGAAAAATTGTGTTTTTCCAAGCAGACGCAGCAGCAGCAAGCGCAACGGCAGCAGTGCAGCAGCTAGCAGCACGAAAAATTGTGTTTTTCTAGGATGGCACCAATGGGTGTCAAGAACGTGGGCAAGAGCACGCAAAAGGTGCACATAGCCAGTAGCTAGCAGCCAGCGCCAGTAGCAGCCAGCAGCCTAGCCAGCAGCCTACCAAAATCTAGATTTTTCTAGGATTTCAGACGACACGTTAGGCACTTTTTTGGCGTGGTTCTGGCACTCGCTCGTCCTTCAGAGCCCTGGTGTTTTCCCCCCCGGCAGGTGATTTTTTCGAACCTGTTTTACTGCTAGCAGCCGCCAGCAACAGAATCTATCGAAAAATTGTGTTTTTCTAGGGTGTCAGACGACACGTTAGGCACTTCTATATATCTTGTATATATTTCTATAAGGTTTCAAACGTGACGTTTGGCAGTTTTCTCGTTTATATAGCACCAATGGGTGTCAAGAACATGGGCAAGAGCACGCAAAAGGTGCACATAGCCAGTAGCTAGCAGCCAGCGCCAGTAGCAGCCAACAGCCAGTAGCCAGCAGCCTACCAAAAATCTAGATTTTTCTAGGATTTCAGACGACACGTTAGGCACTTTTTTGGCGTGGTTCTGGCACTCGCTCGTCCTTCAGAGCCCTGGTGTTTTCTCCCCCGGCAGGTGATTTTTTCGAACCTGTTTTACTGCTAGCAGCCTCCAGCAACAGAATCTGTCGAAAAATTGTGTTTTTCTAGGATGTCAGACGACACGTTAGGCACTTCTATATATCTTGTATATATTTCTATAGGGTTTCAGACGTCACGTTTGGCAATTTTCTCATTTATATGGCACCAATGGGTGTCAAGAACATGGGCAAGAGCATGCAAAAGGGCAGTAGCAGCAGCAGCAGCAGCAGCAGCAGCAGCAGCAGCAGCAGCAGCAGCAGCAGTTGTTTCTTGCTTTGGAAGCTGTTTGATTGCAGCAGCACGACAGCAGCACCACAGCAGCAGCAGCCACCAGCAGCAGCACCAGCAGCAGGCAGCAGGCCGCCGCAGGCAGCAGCAGGCAGCAGCAAGCATCAGTAGGCAGCAGCAGACACAAGCAGACGCAGCAGCAGTACGCGCAACGGCAGCAGTGCAGCAGCTAGCAGCACGAAAAATTGTGGTTTTCAAGGATGGCACCAATGGCTAGCAGCCAGCGCCAGTAGCAGCCAGCAGCCAGTAGCCAGCAGCCTACCCAAAATCTCTAGATTTTTCTAGGATTTCAGACGACACGTTAGGCACTTTTTTGGCGTGGTTCTAGCACTCGCTCGTCCTTCAGAGCCCTGGTGTTTTCCCCCCCGGCAGGATCTATCGAAAAATTGCGTTTTTCCAAGCAGACGCAGCAGCAGTAAGCGCAACGGCAGCAGTGCAGCAGCTAGCAGCACGAAAAATTGTGTTTTTCTAGGATGGCATGGGTGTCAAGAACGTGGGCAAGAGCACGCAAAAGGTGCACATAGCCAGTAGCTAGCAGCCAGCGCCAGTAGCAGCCAGCAGCCAGTAGCCAGCAGCCTACCAAAAATCTAGATTTTTCTAGGATTTCAGACGACACGTTAGGCACTTTTTTGGCGTGGTTCTGGCCCTCGCTCGTCCTTCAGAGCCCTGGTGTTTTCCCCCCCGGCAGGTGATTTTTTCGAACCTGTTTTACTGCTAGCAGCCGCCAGCAACAGAATCTATCGAAAAATTGTGTTTTTCTAGGGTGTCAGACGACACGTTAGGCACTTCTATATATCTTGTATATATTTCTATAGGGTTTCAAACGTGACGTTTGGCAGTTTTCTCGTTTATATAGCACCAATGGGTGTCAAGAACATGGGCAAGAGCACGCAAAAGGTGCACATAGCCAGTATAGCTAGCAGCCAGCGCCAGTAGCAGCCAACAGCCAGTAGCCAGCAGCCTACCAAAATCTAGCTTTTTCTAGGATTTCAGACGACACGTTAGGCACTTTTTTGGCGTGATTCTGGCACTCGCTCGTCCTTCAGAGCCCTGGTGTTTTCCCCCGGGAGGTGATTTTTTCGAAACTGTTTTACTGCTAGCAGCCTCCAGCAACAGAATCTGTCGAAAAATTGTGTTTTTCTAGGATGTCAGACGACACGTTAGGCACTTCTATATATCTTGTATATATTTCTATAGGGTTTCAGACGTCACGTTTGGTAATTTTCTCATTTATATGGCACCAATGGGTGTCAAGAACATGGGCAAGAGCACGCAAAAGGGCAGCAGCAGCAGAAGCAGCAGCAGCAGCAGCAGCAGTTGTTTCTTGCTTTGGAAGCTGTTTGATTGCAGCAGCACGACAGCAGCACCACAGCAGCAGCAGCCACCAGCAGCAGCACCAGCAGCAGGCAGCAGGCCGCCGCAGGCAGCAGCAAGCAGCAAGCATCAGTAGGCAGCAGCAGACACAAGCAGACGCAGCAGCAGTACGCGCAACGGCAGCAGTGCAGCAGCTAGCAGCACGAAAAATTGTGTTTTTCAAGGATGGCACCAATGGGTGTCAAGAACGTGGGCAAGAGCACGCAAAAGGTGCACATAGCCAGTAGCTAGCAGCCAGCGCCAGTAGCAGCCAGCAGCCAATAGCCACAGAATCGAGGTCGTGGACCTCCCTCGGCTTCTTCACTTTTCCGGGGTCGGCGGCAGGGGCGGCAGCCCTTAAATAACTATATATATATAATACATATATATATATATATACACAAATATATGCATATCTATATAGATTATATTATAATATAATATAATACATTATAATACATGTGTATATTCTGTGAATTGTCCTCCCCATTCTGCTGCTTTCAAACAGCAGTGGATTGCCAGAAAAACACCCGTGGCTTGCGGCCGCCAAGCTGCTTCGACGCTGCAAGTGCACCAGCCTGTGGTGTTCAGGGGAAGATGTGGGAATTGACCATCTATAAGTTAGAGGTCTTACTGGGAAAATCCCCAAACTCAATCTGGTGAAATAGTTGATTTACCGAACTTAAAGATGGTGATTTTCCAGTTCGCTATGTTAATTTACCAGAGGGTAATCCTATTCTAATCATAGCTGGTTGGTGGTTGAGCCACCCCTCTTAAAAATTTGAAAGTCAGTTGGGATGATGTAAAATGACCCCCCCAAAAAAAAGTTGGTGAATGGGATGAGGTTCCGGTAAAATTGTCCCACTAGGTACCCTCTGGTTATGTCAACATACGAGTAGCTATTGAAAATGGTGATTTATAGTGGATTTACCCATGAAAAATGGTGGATCTGTCCATAATTATGTGAAAGTTTACCAGAGGGTAGAGGTCTTACTGGGAAAATCCCCCTCAAATAAATGGATAAACGCAGAACGCAAAACGTACGTTCTGGAACGCGTGTTCCGAACGCAGGGGTGTTTTTAGTGGTTTTATGGATCCCAGAAGCGTCCGAATCCTTTTTTGCTCCCTGCAAAAAGGATCCACTCTAGCACATGGAGTTTCTCAAGAAGTTTTCAAGCAGTCCAGGAGCAAAACTTGCAGGCTTTAACCTGCACAATTCTTTTAAAACCAGGCAAAAAAAGGATCCGTCTTTGGCCTGCCGAGCGTTTTTTTAAGGCCCTAAAAAAAGGATCCGTGTTTGGCCTGCCCGGCGCTTTCTAAAGCCTCTAGAAAAAGGATTCCATCTTAGGCCTGCCCGACCTAAGGCTTTTTGTCCAAACGGTTCTTCTCAGCAACACAAAGCAACATCAAACCCTAGAAAAATCCTTTTGATATCTCATATATCCCCTTCCCACTAGCTCTTTTCCACTTATTCACTTAATTATCAATCCAAACATATCCCATCAAGCTCCAAGTCATGGCCCAGATCGCTGATCAGCCTTCTGGTGGCTGCATCTACCATTTTGAGCCCACAAGAGCTCCACATCCTTTTTTTTAGTGGGGGAAAAAGGTTTCTGTGTTCAAACCCCGGAAATAAATTAACTTTATATCATTGGAAAAAAGGATTCACTCAGAACGCGCGTTCTGGAACGCGAGTTTTTAAAACGCGCGTTCTGAACGCCCAAACGTACCGAACGAACATGCTAAGGGATAAACTTTCAATGTGCTATCAATATCGAGCTTCAAGCTTCAAGAAGCCCTTCACAATGGTTCCAAGTTCTCCATTGGGAGGTCCTCAATTTTGTTCACCTTCAGCCTTCAATGCTACAATCCCCCCAACGAGTTAGTTTTAAAAACTCATTCCTACCCAGCCCCAATTTGCTGGTTGAATTGTCTTGCACCCCGCATTTGTTGGTGGTTAGGACCCATGTCTTGACTGTCGAACCCCCATTTCTGTTGATCCTTCAAGGCCCAGTTTCTTGTTGTTTCAATCGCCATGCACTTTCTTGGCATCGGAAAATTTCGGAGGTAGGGCGTTGGTGGATTGAAATCGTTCAAAGCAGAGCCTTTTCAACATGTGGGGTGGAAAAGTACATCTGCACCAAATTAAACATCTTTCACTGAACTCAACAAAGCCATCAAACCTAGTCAGATTGATGTTTTCTCATGCGTTTTTCCAATACTAAGCAAACTATGAAAAAAAGCCAGATATCCCAATGTTCATCAATTTTCATATCCATTAACATTCCCATGACTTCCCATTCTTTGCTTGGTGAAACCATGCTACATCTCAATTAACCATGATGAAGCCACTATAAAATCCCATAAAATCCACGATTAAATCCAATTGAAGCACGATGAAATCACGTGTGCGTCTTGGTCGTCCGTCAATTCCCTGCCCCTGCCGCATCCGATCCCAGCGGGACCTGGTGCTTAACCTTTGCCCTGGCAGTGAAGCAACCCAAGTCATAGATGTCATAGGGTAAAATGACCTAGATAAAATGAGGGTAAATCATTAAAAAAAATGGAATCCGGTGTCAGATGCCACTTCTGCTCTTCTGGGTTTCAACTTTTAACAGTGGACTAAGGGAGTGTTTCAATCCTCTAGATTCTCAGCGCAAGCTTATAGTCACTCCAAAAATGGTTGAATCAAGACACTAAAAAATCAGATCATATAGCAGGATAGTTGGGGGTCTGGGATGGCTTTTCTCACCGAAAACATCCGAAGATACCAACAAAAGTCAGGTCGGGGTGCGACCCTGCCTGACTTGTCGTCCGCTCGTGTGCCTTTGGTGCAGCTTTTCTCCTGGCAGCAGACCCTAGGCACTACACCGGATAGCCAATGGTCATTTTACCCTCCAGTGTCCTCAAACGTGGCATGCTGGAAAATCCAGCATTTATAGTTGATGTAAAACCCCCATTGATAGAAGATTTGTCCTTGCCACGTTTGATGACCGGAGGGTATAGGTACTCACCATCCCATCCCTCAATCAGTTGGTTTCGTGGCAAATCAACCGGAAACCATGGCTTTTTCATGGTTTTACCCCCCAAACAATAGAGGTTTTTTACTTAACTGTAAATTTGTCGTCATCCAATTCTGAGTAACTTAGACTCTTTTAAAATTGCCAGAAGTACTCAGTACACTGCACTACATTCGAGTTCTTTTTCACTACGAATGTATATGCATCATTCTCGCAATCATTCGTTGCTATCCTTAACACATCCTGAAAGCCATGGGCCACAATTGACCATTGCCATTCACCCAAAAATAGTCGGTATAGCTGTTTATTCACACCAAACAAAAAGGTACTCTCCTGTAAACTCACATCAGTGTGGAAAACCTCCTATGAAATTTCCCCCGCCATTTGTAGAATATGAACGGGTTTCCCGATGGATTTTCCACATTTTTTTGGTGAGTGGAAACCCCAATGGTGTTTCGACCCATTCCCATTTCTGGATCATGATCCAACACCGTTCTCCCAAGGCGCCCTTGTTAGCTGGAGGGAATCTTTGACACGTGGTGTCCTCATTCATTATACCGCTGATCTACAGTTGAATAAGCCAACTAAAACATCTTGTAACTAACTGTACATAAGCCTATATAAACCATATATATAAACCATATATAAAAACTGTTGAATAAGCCAACCAACATATATAAACCATATATAACATTACATAACCATATTATAAGATGTTATCAGCCACCATAAGCCACACACAGCCAACTTCCCCATCGCCTTGGCGCGTTCTCGCCCTGTCATGGGCAGCTTCCACAGGTGCGAACCAGATTTCTAGACAAGATCAATTTGTCAAATTGGAGACGCTTTAAAAACTTTAAAAGAAAAAAAAACGCAATTTACCCTCTGGTAAACTAACGTAACTATGGAAAATCACCTTTTTTAATGGGACAATCCACTATAAATGGCCATTGTCAATAGCTATGTTAAATTACCAGAGGGTAGGCTTTTTTATGTTTTTTTTTTTTTTAAGGTCACATAATGCGAAAAAACGTCTAGAGCTAAACCTGACAATAGACAGGACATTCACCGACAGTTTTTGTCGCCAGATTGCAGGAAGTCGACGAGTCGGGTTTTGGGGCAGTGGCCAAATAGTCAAGGCTCAAGCAATAGTAATGTGGCCACAAACCCAAGAATAAACCTACCATTTGGGGATGGTTTATACAAAATATATATATATAATATTCATGGTGATTTTGGGATGGTTTATGGTTGTTTTACCATGTTTTACCCACACTAATCCATGTTGCCCTCTCGTAAACTAAGATAACTATGGAACATCGCCATGTTTTATGGGTAGATCACTATTTTTACATATTTTTACTGTGGTTTATTGTTGGTTTTACCACATTTGTCGACACGCAATGGAGTAGAATTGGATAGAGTTTGGGGAGCTGCCATGTTCGCTCAGGTCCCCGGGGTTCAGCGACTGAACATCCGTATGATCCAGCTATGTCTTGTGTTCAGTCCCCTATCTATGGTTATGGTTGAAACATGTTGAAACAATTGCCGCTTCATTTTCTGATGCCAAAAAAAGAAACACATATATGTCAAACTCAAATTTGTCTGGTTGGTGGTTGACCTACCCCTCTGAAGAAATTGAGTTCGTCAGTTGGGATCATTATTCCCAACTGAATGGAAAAAAAAAAACATGTTCCAAACCACCAACCAGTTGTGTGTGGTTGACTTTCCTTAATCAAACGGTTTTTCTTTATCCCTCGTTGGTCCCGATCTGTCCCGATGCAGCGAACCTAGCAAGACTGCAGCGCAGCGTGCTGCACCCGCCACGGCCACCTCTGTCACTGGCACCTGAATTTCGAGGACATGCTAAATATTGGGATGATTATGTAAGGATGATGATGATGATGATGATGATTATGATTATTATTGTTATTATTATTACTATTATTATTGTTATTATTACAGTTATGGCCCTTAACACTTCTAAATGGGCAAACAATTATATACAAATATATAATTGGATTACAGTGATGGCCCTTAAGATCCCTTAAGTTATAAATGGAATTAAATATGTAACTCCTATAGCTAAGGTTAAATATATATATATATCTTGAACCAACGATTATCTTGCGGTTTGGGTTGGGAGGTTGGAAACCGAAGTATCCCATAATTCCCAAATTCCAAAGCGTCAGCCCGAACCACCAGGTGCCATGAAGGTGGATGGTAGAGTCGTGAACGGTCCTGACCCTGTCTGCTTATCCATGAAGTGCAAAGAAGGTATCTGTGTGGAGTGCTAGAATGGGCTTCCTCGCAAGCCCGCTCAGTCGGGCCTCTTTAATGGCACATGGTGATCGAAGATGCTTGTAAAGATCATGGAGGATGTGCGTGTCCATGTGGACTCTGGCTGCCATCATGGCGATCTTCTCGTCGTCCCATGGTCCAGCAGTTGGTTGGCACTTGGCCGTAAAGATCCTGAGGAAGGCGCGGATCAAGTGTCCGCCAAGTGCAACTGAAACTCCCTTTCTACTACCGCCCAGTTGTTGTGGGTGCAGAATGGTTTCTGGCACGGGTTGGTTTTTCCTTCAAGCTCTTTCAAAATGTATTTTGGGTGGCAACCAGCCAAGAAAGCAGCAGATTTTTCTTCACACATTTGTGAATTTCAGCCATTTGGAAGAGGCAACCATAAATTTATTTTGGAGTCATGGTCGATCACGGACGCCTGAAAAGAAAAATCTATACCTTTTGGGATTGACCTGTAAGAAGCAGATTCACAATTCCACCACCTGTTCCCCATAAAACTACAAAATCCTGGAATTTGCTTATTAATTGGGGTCACTTTTGGGGCAGGTAATTTTTGGTAGGGTCTTAATTGAGGAGTCAGAAGCAGATTAAAATGTTCTTATAAGATGTCTCAGTCTGAGTCTGTACATGCCCATTGTTTTACTCTTAAGGGCCATAAATGTATAATAATGTGTATATATATACAATTATTTATATATATATAATTATTTATATATATATATACTTATCACATACAAGGTGGTGCCCCATAGTTAGCTAAGGTGGCTTATAACTCCATTTGTAAAGCATCCATTTAGATGGGCGGATTAGTCAAGTGGTTAGTAACTGGCGGAGATGTGCGTGGCTAATGGATTATCACCCACTTACTCACTAACTAGTCGCATGGCCCACAGAGGCATACTTATAGTATGATTATGATCTTATGATATCTTATGTGTATGTGTCAACCCTCCCAGGGGGGTCTTGCCTGTGATTTTATAACAATAAAATGTGGTATAGCCAATAGTAAACCTCCATGTTTATCAGCTTGGATATTCTGAAGGAATCCCCAAACAATAGCAAACATTCCGCAAGTAGTGCATTTCCCATTCAAAAAACAACATCAGCAAAGCCATTCATCGGGTAAAATGACAAAAAGAGGTGCAAACGCCTTTTCTGGTTGGTGGTTGACCTACCCCTCTGAAAAATATGAGTTCGTCAGTTGGGATGATGACACTCCCAATATGATGGAAAAATAATCCATTCATGTTCCAAACCACCAACCAGAATGCCACAAACCATCCCCAAAATCACCATTATGGCTGGTATATACGGTATAAACATGTATAAACCATCAAACATAGGGGTGGTTTATGGTTCTAAACCACCAACCAGCCTTTTCCGGAACCCCTGCTTTCCATACCTGCCATACCTCCGTTACTAACGATGGCCTGATGACCTCCGGGAATCAACATGGCAACCAAAACTCCCCAGCTTTTCCGTTGGTTTTCCCATTGAAACCCCATCATACATCTGCAATGTGGCCGCGTAGATAGCTATTAGTTGCTTTATAACTTAAATAAATACGCTTTATATGAATGTTTATGATACTTCAAACAGGTTATTGAGTAGTATTCAGAATGGGTCCAAAATGATATTTCAACTGTAGGTTTTTTTCACATGATATTTATATCAACCGGGGGTTGAACATTGTCTTGTACTCAGAAGTGGTTTACAAATATCAACGTTCACATCACCGGGAGAAACAACGTTTGGGGCAGAAAGTTGGAGAAATCTACAACTTAGATGGATAAACTATCTAAGTGCCTCAGCCTCCCATGTTTTTTATATCTCAAATAATTATCCTCTGGTAAACTAACATAGACCCTGAAAAATCACCATGTTTAATGGCAAAATCGACCATTTCAATGGGCCAATGGGCCATTTTCAATAGCAAACTGTCATAACCAGGCCGGGTAGTTCTCATGTTCCACTGCCACTTAGACTACAGGGTGGGTACATCTCATTTGTTGATGGTGAAACCACCACCATTTTCCGGTGAATCATCATTTTGTATATCATCTAATCACCAATGTTTAATGGAAACTAATTTTTCAAACCCCGATGACTGGCAGGGTCTATGTTAATTTACATGAAATTACCAGTAAATCCCACTAAATCCCATTAGATCCCATTAAATTGCCAGTAAATCCCATCACCATAAATTTATTGGAGGGTACCTAACTCATTTTTCACAACAGTCCTCCCTGGCTGGCACCTCGTCATCCGCTTTCTTCGGGCTACAATCTGGCGATAAAATCATTGGGATATGTCGTGGGAATCTCTATATGAATGATGGGGATAGAACATGACTGGTTGGCGGTGTTACCCTCTGGTAAACTAACATAGCTATGGAAAATCACCATTTATAGTGGAGTTTCCCATTAAAAATAGTGATTTTCCATAGTTCTGTTAGTTTACCAGAGGGTAACCATCTTGAAAAATATCACCCTCTGGTTATGACTAACAGTTTGCCATGGAAAGATCCACCATTTTTAATAGGTCAACCCAGGTAAACCATCTATTTCTATGGACCATTTTCCATGGCTATGTTAAATTACCAGAGGGTAGTCAATGGGAAGGATTATCCCATATATTATGGAAAATAAAAAAAATGTTTGAAACCACCAACTAGATGATATAACGTGATATAACTCTATCATGGATACTGAAGTGGGAAATCTTGTAATCCAATATGAATGGCAATATCAATATCAATGGATATTTTACCCTGTGGTAATGAACTGTGGCTAGAAAATCCCCTATAAATGGAGGCTCTAATAGGAAAATCCTCAAACTAAATGGATAAATTTCCAGCTTGCCACGATTGAAGTTGAATCGAAAAATTCTATGAGTTGCTGGGATGCACAGCCAAGTGAGTATGAGTCAGTATGAGTTCAAACATCTTCAAAGGCCTCTGTCAACAACCTTTCCTCTGCTTGTCTTACAGTTTCCACATCTTGGTCAGAATGATCCAAACAAAAACCGGTACAGTTGTAGAACCCCCTATCCCATAGGATCCATGTATGCTATATATATATATGGTAACATTTACCATCAATATACCCCCAATGTTAGCATATATACCATACATGGATCCTATGGTTATAGATTATACTAAATCGTGACTCATCAGCAAGGATGAGCTGCTCACTGCTCAATTGGCTAAGCTCGGATTTTGGCTCCTTCGATACGTAACGTAAGCTGGATTTATGGTGGATTTAATCAAACGGGGCAAGCTGGAAAATCTCCGATTGAGCAAGATGTTGTTTCCGTTTAAACTTCCATTTATAACGGATTTTCCAGCTAGCCACGTTTGAGGACACCGGTGGGTATCTGTAGTTAAATTGTTTATTATATAATATATGTATAATTATAATATATTATAATTATATATATATATCATAGCTACAATGTGAGGCCCCCAAGATAGCTAACTTGGTTTATAACTCCAATAACTATGGTTTATGGTACTTATAACTATAACTATATATAGTTACTGGGGCTTATAAACCAACTAACATCACTGGGGGGCCTCACATTGTACAGGACAACACTATACGATAACTACAGAATAGCCTACTTATCCAATTCATCCCCATGGATGCCATGTGACCCACCGAAAAAAAACAGCGCTCTCAGTGTCAGCCCCGCACCTAGCAACACCGCAGCACAACGCGCAGCGGCCACGGGCACCTCCGTCACCGGCACCTGAGAGTAGGTGGAGAAGATGAGGATTTCATGATTATGATTATGAAAGTTGGATACTGGTTAATAATGGTTAATGATGGTTAATAATGGTTAATAATGGTTAATAATGGTTAATAATGGTTAATAATGGTTAACAATGGTTAATAATGGTTAATAATTGGAATAATGTGGGTAAAACAAGGTCATAAACCAATCATGACTGGGAATGCTAAACATACCACCTATAAAATTGCTGATGACTGGGGGATTGTCTATTATATAGTTTTACCCACATTACTTCACTGACCTGACATAAAACTATTTCGGGATACTTGGAGGATCATCCCACTTAATAAGTGGTTAATAACTCTCATAGGACCCATAGGAAGTCCTATAAGTACCTATAAGTGGGATGTATCCGCCCCGCAGCCAGATTGGTGATTTCAAGCATTATAATCTATGTGATTCTACCAAAGGCGGCCCCACAAGTAAAACAAACCGAATCAAACACAAATACCATGCGCCACAACACTCGGCAATGCAAGCGAGCACTGATGGCGTTTTAGCCTTTTTAGAAACAAGCAACCACATCAATGCCAACAGCCAGGGATTCAAAACCAAATTGGTACCATCTGGTTAATTATTCAACATATATGGAAAGATCCACCATTTAGTTCGACGGTTTACCGAACTTAATAGCATGGTGGATCTGTCCATGGCAAACCCCGAGGATCCCACCAATCTGAAAGAAAGCCCGGTTACCCAATATATGTGGCCGGTGCCACGGTACACAGTATAAAAAAGCAACCCCCAAAAAGGTAGACCAGGAAAACTATACTCAAATTGTGGTAAATCACTTTTCTATCTTGTTGAAGGTTACTGTAATTTGTACTCTCTAGCAATCTAACCAAGCAGTGGCAAGTACCCATTTATATAGGCATAAAAAACACGCAACAAAACGGCAGCACACATACGTAGCAAAAACGTGTCCTGTCCCTCTGTCCGTTCAAACATTTTTTGTATGCTCAAGTTACTCACCATGGAATGCTGCTTGGATCAGCGCATCATATTACAACTTGGGACGTGGATGCTACACTCACAATGATTTCTTCAAAATTATCTTCACAAGGGAAACAACGTTTGAGGCAGAAAGTCGGAGAATTCTACAACTTAGATGGCTAAACAGTGATGATAGTGATGTTGATAAACCATGATAAACCCATTTAACATCATTTCACTAAGTGCCCCAGCCTGCCATCTTTTATATCATCCATTCTAATGATTCTAATGGCTGGGGCGCCCCTCCCATCGTCACCTCCTCCGCTTTCTTCGGGCAATCGGTGCGATCTGGGCGATCGAAGCGTGTGGACAATGCTGGGATGATCCGGGAAGTTCGTTGCTAGGGGTACTTGGCTTATATATGATTAATATGGTTGAAACATGGTTTCCATAAATGGCTAATATATGGTTAATATACTGACAAGAATGGTTCATATATGGTTATCATATCTGGTTGGTGGTGCAATAACCATCTTATGAAAAATGATGGAGTGAAAGTCAATGGGAAGGATAACATCCCCTATAATTATGGAACATAAAATTCCATGGTTCCAAACCATCAACCAGAGAAAGTACAAAAAACTCTGGGATGGTCGTGCCTTTACACTGGTTGCTTAGTAGAAAATCCCATCATGGACTGCGATCATCCCCGATTAGTCATCGATGTTAGTATAGAATCTGCTACAATCAGTAACCACCCGGGGTTTAGCAGCTGCTCACCTTTAACATCCTTTAACTGATTGTACCAACCCCAGTGGGAGATCACGTTGGATATCCAATTTATATCATCTTATATCAATTTATACCGATACCTATATAATTAGTACAAGTTCTTATATCAAATAGACTAAACCGATAGTTCATTAGTTTAAAGTAAAACAAAATATGAATGAATAACATAGACTAAACATTGACTATACCATACTAAGATGTTCTTTCTCAGTTACATTCACTTCCCATCCAACTGACTTTCATGACTATCCCAGTCCCTGTGAAATGTCCCAGATCAGCTCCCCAACCCCCCCAGCTGGCACATTTGTTTGTGAACTTGATCAACGGTTGGTCTTTGTACCCAAAATTTTGAGACATAACTTCATATTTACATACCATCTGGTTATTTAACAGTTCGCCATGGAAGCCATGGCCTAGAAATAGATGGGTTTACCGTTCTTAAAAATGGGTGGATCTTTCCATGGCAAACTGTTAGTCATAACCAGATGGTATATGATGATACCCTCTGGTAATTTAACATAGCTATGGAAAATCACCATGATTAATGGGAAAATCCACTATTTCAATGGCCATGTTCAATAGCTATGTTAAATTACCAGAGGGTATATGTACCAAGCTCCTTGGCTAAATCGAACCAATCCATTCGCTTTCTCTTCGCCAATCTCGGATCATGTGGCTGATCGTCACCATGGCAGATATGGCCAATCTTAGATCATTCAGAAAGGCCTATGGGAGTTGGATGTTCTCTCTATACATATTATAATATATTATATACATATTCTACTTATCCCAGTTTCTGCCGACATGAAAAAATCTTACCAATTATAAGAACTATATTATGTTTGTTGAATATCCACGATTCTGACATGACATGACATGACATGATGAAATTATAGAATAACAATGAATATCATAGATTCTGGATAACTTCCTGGTTGGTGGGTTCAACTCCTCTGAAAAATATTAGTCTAGTCAGTTGGGATGATTATTCCCAATATATGGGGAAAAAATATGTTCCAACCCACCAACCAGATAGGGATTTAATGAGATATTCATGGATTAGTGGATTCTGGGGATATCATGGGAAAGTCATTGGGAATATCATATGGTAAGTACCTCCATTTTAGGGTCCTGAAATGGCCATTGATATAACCTCTCCATTAGTGGAGTATCCCATTTCTAAGTGGCTCACCTGGGACGACCCTCCCGACCTGGCGCATCCGCCGACTCGGAGTCGGAGTCATACCTCGAGCGCAGGGCAGGAAAGTGAGAAAGGAGAAATCGAGGGAATGTTTAACAGAGGGTATATGACTGTAGATCACCCGGAAAACCATGGAAAACATGTGTCAACCGTTCTATACCAGCCAAAAAATGTTGATATGATTCGGAAAAAATACGTGCTTGTTGATCTACTACACTTGGGATTTGCCTACAACAAGAAAATACAAATGTAAAATATATCCACATTTATAAACAAAAATATCGAAAACAATAAACATTCAACATTTAAAATTTAAAACAGCTTATGCAAACACAAAGTTAAACACACAATGCGTCTCTGTCATTTGGTTTTGTGCAGATGGGGAGCTCACCATGACCGTCGCAAGTGATGGGGGAGTTTTTTGCACCACAAAACGAGGTTTTTACCTCGGAAAAAGCAATCAAAGATGAGGAATTAACCATTCAAAAATGGAAATATGAATGGATTTAACCCCAGATTCATAAATTCAGATATAATATATTTAATATATATATATATATTATGTTGATGTATATATTCTGTTGATGAGTCACAGGTGTTACCTCCAAAAAGTATCTTAAAAAGTGATAATACCATGCAATCGAAATGGGACCCCATGTTTCACTCTCTACAAATACTGCTAAACTGGCTTGACCCTGTCTAAAAGTGAACCAAACATGTGCTGTACTGAGCCCTATGCTTGGTTTCTGCATGGTGGTTAGGCACCAAGAAAGCCGCAGCCGTCAACAATGACGGTGGACCTCGTACCAGTTATAATAAATGGAGTTTTAGACGCTTTGAACTGGTAGAGAACCCTGTTCACTATAGTTAGAAGTACCATATATATATAAACCATAGTGAAATTAGAGTTCTGTTTACCAACTTAGCAAATTATTCTTTTTGAAGGCCCCACATTGTATACTTCTGCGGTTTATTCCCAGCTGCATCACCATCCCCATCCGCCGGTCCAAGGGATCCAAGGGACAAGTCGTGCGCGGCGCACGTCATGCTGAGCCACGAAACAGCGACGGGTCAGCGACGGGAGGACGAGTTGCCCGAAAGATGTTCGAGACTTTTTTTGAACTTTATAAATGGACATACAATGGGGAGATACCCTCCAGTAAATTAACATAGACCCTGCCAGTCATCGGGGTTGGAAGGCTAGTTTGCACTATAAATTGGTGATTTTCAGGGTCTATGTTAATTTACCAAGGGGTATCATATATGTAAGACAAGGGGATTCTAATGGGATGTATCAAAAAAAATATCACCTTTACCACCTTTATGTATCTTTATGTGATATTATATCATATGGGGATTAGAAAATTTGGATATAACATATGGATATATACCCATATATATATATTATAGTATAACATGAGACAGACCCATATGGATATAACTATACTATATTCAATGGCCATGTCAGGAACCTAAATTGGAGGTACCTACCATATATTTTTGGCCTATTGTTCAGGCCTTAATTTCAGGGAATACCCCCACAATTCATATGGTATTATATGGTACTAACGTACCTCCAGTTTAGGATCCTGGAGATCTCCCATTGAATATATGATGGATCTGTCTAATGGGCTATTGATCATGCAGATTCCCCTCAGGGACGATGATGAAAACCACCATGGAACCTGGCAGTGATATGGTACCAATAAGTGATCACTACTGTGGATGGAAGAAATCCATTCCCAAATGGGTGGTTTATGACATTGTTTTACCCACATGTGTCCATATTAATCCATGTTACCCTCTGGTAAACGTTTACATAACTATGGAAATATCCACCGTGTTTAATGGGAAAATCAACGATGTCAATGGCCATTTTCAATAGCTATGTTAAATTACCAGAGGGTAAGTTATGTTCATGTTTTGGTATAAAATGACACTTATAATATTATAAGTGATATGGTATATCATGTTTGCACGGACTTTTTCATGTTATGGGCAATGAAATTGGGGTCCAATGTCATGTTATTTTCATGTTTTCTCTTGTAAAGGGCAATTTCTTGGGGTCATGTCATTTTCATGTTCTGTTCATGGTTTAACAAAATGTTAACACATGTCACAAACCCTTGATGGAGCTTTCAAATGGTCGTATGTCCAGCTGTTCAACATGTTCGAACAATAATTAATATTCAAACGTATCTATCTGTATCTCTATATATATACATAGGTGAAAATATGTGAAACTTAACTTGAAAATTGACCTTCAGCTGCTAAAACATACATTATAAATATATTCCCCACAAGGAAAATGCTAAAAAAAAATAGCGCTTTCCAACCTTCCCAACCTAAACCACTTCCTCCGAGAGGACTCGAATAGCTTTCTATGGATCCAAAACCTGGATCCTTTCCAATGCCAACCAGGTGGGGAATCCCAATAAACCATCCTAACAGATCTAGCAGTTTGTTGATGAATCCCTCTCCAACATGGAACACCTTGTCCGGAAACTATGATGGTTTAAAAAAGGGGGGATTTACACATATCTACAATGTGAGGCCCCCAAGATACCTAACCATAGTGAAATTGGAGTTATGTGCACCAACTATTGGTATATACTCCTACTTCCTATGATGAAGAAAATAGCATCCAACTGATTTTTGTGGCCATGGTGGAAAGGCCGGGGGTCCCATACAAGGTGGTGCCCCATGCTTAGCCAAATTATGCTAAGTTGGTTTAGTTCAGCAGGTTCCCTATGGTTTTGGAATCTGGAACCATAGTTCGGTGGCTTCGAAACCAGCAAACACTGCAGGACACCACCTTGTAAGGTAAATCTTGGGCAAATAACTGGATTCTAGTGATAGAACTGGTGATTCTTTTATGGATATAACTTGATATAACTTATAACCAAACAAAAAAAAAGGGAATAAATCACCTTGTGCCAGTGGGACTCTGGACTCTGGACGACTGCCCCTTTTTCCACCCCCCGAAACTCCATACGGAGCGGGCACGTCGGCGTTTTGCCGTACGCACTGCGGAGCGCGCGTCTTGCGCAAACCGTTGAGTCCAGGGTGATGCGAGGTCAAACACGGCGCCATCCAACCAATTCCATGTGTTTTTGATGGGAATTTCATGGGGGTTCCCCATCAATTTCCAGGGCTCTTATGGAGGTTTCAGTGGTTTAATTGGATAATAGGTTTAACTATTTAACTATCAAACATATATGGCTATATGATTGATAAATGCTGGTGCGCAACAGAAACTTTTGCCAATACTTATAGGATCTTATAGGTACTGACATAAGTAGGTTTCAACGAATAAAATACGTCAACATGATTTAACCAACCTACGGAACTGTCAATATGTTGCTTAAGATGCCTTTACCGGGACTGGGGCCAACTGGCCAACTGGCTAACAAATATGGTGGATGTTAACATTGATTACACTGATGGGGATATATATATATAAATATATATACAGTATATAGTATATAGTATATATATATTATACAATAACATAATGGATGTTAACAATATATATATATATACCATATATTTATTATAATTATATGGTGGATTATCCTTTGTAAAATGATGGGCACGTAGAATAGTATATCGGGCCATGTTCCCAAAGATGATGAGCACATCCACAGATAAATAGGTCATTTATCTAATGCTGGTTGACCTGTCGAACCTGTCATGGCTGGGTAAACCACATTAGCTGGGTTTGCTGAGTCCATCTGAAAAAGGCACCGTTATTGGATTTGAATCTGATTCGTTTCTAATGTTGGGTGTTAAAGATGTCCGATTTCCAGATGTTCCAGGATTTTCAAAGTTCCATGAATCAAGATATGATGTTGGTACTATGTGGGGCCCCCCAGTTGTAAAATGGTTCATAAACCCCATTAACTATTATAGTTATTTCCATATCATAAACCATAGTTATTCGAAATTATGTTCACCAACTTGACTTATTTATCTACGGGGGCCCGCATTGTAGGTGATCGTGATAGCTATCATTTTCACCAGCTGTCGATCTCCCCAATGGGTCGCTCCGCCCGCTTGGCGCGAGTGCTAAGCCGCTAAGCGCTCAGCCGATGATCTCCAGAATCCTTCGGCTCGAGTCTGGAAACGAACTGATCAATCTCTGTTTACTCAAAAATAAAGGTCTGTTCCTGTAGCCTCTGGTAAACTCACATAGCTATATGGAAAATCCTCATTTTTAATGGGAAAATCAACTATACATGGCCATTTTCCATAGCTATGTTAGTCATTACCAGAGGGTAGATTTTCTCCTAGAAATCATGGATGTGCCTTGAAAATTCCTTGTTTTCGATCGATGTCCCGGACGAACCGTGGACAAAAACCGTGGACGAAGCGACTTCGGACATCCCGGGTAGCTCTGCTCTGGGATGTTCGCTAAGTTGGTGAACAGAAAACTCTGCAACTAATTGATTATATATAACAACTATAGGATTTATGATGATTTATGGCTACGGTAACTACATTTAAATATACGGACTTTTCAATATACGAACAGGTATTTTAGACTACCTCCGGGAAGGTTTTCCTTGGCCCGCCCGGCCATTTAAACATACGGAATCCAATTCATTTTTAAACATACGGTAACTACATTTAAATATACGAACTGGTATTTCATACTACGGGGCCTCGCGGTCTGGCCCGCCCTCCACATATTTAAATGTCGTTACCGTACTATAACTGTAGTATTCATGGGGTATAAACTATAAACCAACATTCACATCACTGAGGGACACCAGCTTCTAGCGTAGGCGATAGAGAACCCAAGCGTCAGATGGACTTCAGAAATGAGATCTGATGACCACCAACTTGCCGTTTTCCATGCCATTTGGATTTGGGGATATTGGGAGATTGTAATATATTAAATATTATTTAATTATTGGATATTATTATGACTTATTGGGATGTATTATACTATGATATATACCATCTGGTTATGACTAACATAATTAGCGAACTGGAAAGATCCATCATTTTCTAAGAACAGTTAAAGCCATCTCTTTCGATTAGGGCCATGGCACCATGGATTTACTTTTGATCGGAAAGATCCAGATGGATCCAACGATCGCCAGGGATGGCCAATGGCAACTCATAGAATATTCAATGGATTGGCTTGGGGGAAAATCTATAGAACACTACCATGGTTTTTACCAAACAAAAAGGGCTTTCCAGTTAAAATGTTCCCATCATCCAGGAATCCAATTCTGTGAGATTGTCAAGGGATGTCAAGGGGAGAAAAAGCTGGCTTTTGACGCTGGCATTTGCAGGGGTTGTGAGAAATGTAAATCAATGTTTATGAATTGCAAGAAAGTTATTACTGCAACAACATATATTAGTTATATACCCTCTGGTAATTTAACATAGCTATGGAAAATGGACCATGTATAGATGTTTTAGCTATTAAACATGGTGATTTTCCAGTTCGCTATGTTAGTTTACCAAAGGGTATGTCATTATATATTAATATAATTATATGTATATATATATATATCATATATCATTATCTGGAGGTTTCCTGAAATAGGGATATACCCCTAGTATTATCATCCATTTTCGATTGGGATTTTGTATGAAAAAGTCACCATCCAATGCTCGCTTGGGGTAGCCCCAACAAATCGACAAACACGGCATTTTCGGTCCTTTCAGTTTGATCATGAAAACCTGGGCCAGGCCAGACTGACCCTCGGCACCACCCCCAAACGTGACCCCCCAACGTTTGGAAAAAATACCATCTGGTTATGACTAACATAGCCATGGAAGCCATGGCCCATTGATGATTTTCCATGGCTATGTGAGTCATAACCAGATGGTAGATGGTTCATCAACACTGATTAGAACTTAGTAATGATTGTTGCATCTTGTTGCTAGTTAAGAAAAAACCCTAAATCATAGAATTGGATTATGGGAAATTTTTAACTGGAAAGCCCTATGTTTGATGGTAAAAACCATGGTTCCCTGTAGATTTTCACTTAAACCAATCCAGTGACTGAAGAAAATTTGGCACTCTCTGGTCACTCCAACATGTTGCCCTTCCATGTGAAGTCGACTGACAAAAAGTTTTCCGCAAGAACTCCATGGTTTAGCACAATTTCACATAACATATATAACATGTTCATCTTCCCATCTATGTTCCCAATCAAAATCCATGAAACAGGATGTAAAACAGTCCTCGAGCCACATTTCTGGACAAACCCTGGCAACTCTTGAGCATCAAAGATATTCAAAGATACAGCCCGTCTCCGCCAGTCGTTCTCCCAGGTACTTGACACGATCATCTTGGCCAGGGCGTCGTCATGGGAGTCTTTCAACTTTTCCCATTCCTCCAGAGGCGTGCGCTGGGAATCCCAGTTCGCAAGTAGTTGAGACATAGAGATGGCCGAAATATATGGGTCAGCCAAAAGGTGGAAAGAGAACACAACCATACAAAATAGTATGGACCAGATTCTCTACTTTGGAAACCTGCATGTTTGAACATCAGAATTCTCACCAATTGCAAAACCCAAAAGCGTCTCGCTGCAAGCCTTGTACAAGGAAAGCGCAACGTTGAAGTTTTGCAGAAGGATTTTACCTGAAAAATGGATGGAAACAATCATCAGTACGGGACAAAATGGGGATGGGTCACGTGAAGAATTTTAGAGACCAAATACTGCACAGAGAGTTTTGGTATTCAAGCCATACAATGCTGGGGCACAGTACCCAAACCGCTTGGCTAGTCGATTTCATCCGCAAAAAAGTGTCCAAATTTTGACAGAAAATTGTCCATCAAAGTAGAAGAACTACCAACATCAACCAACCACATATAATGTCAACCCTGGATTAATAAACCCTTAGGCTGGTTAATTGGGGGGGTACCATTTAAGTATTGGATGAAATGACTATTGGAGGAGTACCCCCCTAATTAATAAACCATGGTTTAGCAAAATCCGGGGTTGACATTCGATCACACATAGTACCATACTATGCGCCATGCGGTAGCTATAGTCTGGCTACCGCCGACTTGGTTCACCCCAGTGGTTCGCTGGCATGATAATGATAGTCAACTTAATGCACTGGATTGAATACCCTCTGGTTATGTCAAAATAGCTATTGAACATGGCCCATTTATAGAGAATTTTCCCATGAAACATGGTGATTTTCCATAGCTATGTTAGTTTACCAGAGGGTAACCATCACCATGAAACAATCCCCCTTCATAATCTCATGAAACACCATTGAGTCGCACTTGGGTGAAAAAGTGAATTGGCACCCAATGGCTTAGAAGAGGACTATCATTATCCTTGTCATTATAAAGAGTAATAATATGTAATTATATGAGTTGTCTGAAAATAGTATACTCCTAAATCCATTGGACTATCATCATTTTCCCAATTAAATAGCCATTTCGGTACAGTATACCCCATTTGCAGACACACCCATATGTTCCTCTACTTACTAGTTACTATGATAGTAATATTATAAGCCATCTTGTGATTCCTGGCAGCACCCGAAGCCAAAACAAGCACTCGCGGCCTTGCGGGGTGCAAATCGCCTCCTCAATCGCCTGAAGGATCACCTGACGAAACCACCAGAAATCGAGGGAAGATTGAGTTAGAACCATTAAAAAACGTGATTTATCTTAAGGAAAAGGTTAATTAGAACCAAGAAGCATGTTTTTGTTGGGGGGGGAAGTTGTTTGGAAGCATGAAGAACGATGCTTTCTCATGAAGAACCATGAGTTGCTTTAAGGACAACATGACAACATCATGAAACAGACACGGAAAGTGCGCCAAATCAAAAGGAACATGTCCAAGAAAAGTCCTGAGAAAAGCCGTGTTGATGGTAGAAATGTTGATGTGTTAACATGTTTCCTCGTCAAAATATCGACAAGTAGTAATATGTAAATCTATATGAGTCGCGGGCAAAATTACTTACTACTCGCAATGGACATGGCCAAAGCAAGTGGCCCCCTATCGGTTGTGAAGATTTGTACTTCCATGCTATACGTACAAATAGGGCATCGGTAAGTTGCGGTTCCATATCGGCTGTGAAGGCTTTTACACACAATTGAACATCCCAAGTCCACTCCCTACTACTTTAGTTGTGCGCTAATTTGCCGGTTGCTCATCTGCTATTCTATAATATTCTATAATCATTATCAGAATAGTAATGATCAGTACTATCATGTACAGTATTATCACATCTATGTTTTTCCCATCAAAAACAAGGAGTTTCCTGTTGTGCTTTTTTCGGCCAAGGAGGGAGCTCACTAGTTGCCCACCTCCTAGACCAATGCCATGGTTACCATCCCCACTCACCAGAAAAAACGGTGGGAAAACCCTATGCTTTCTCTGCGAAAACGATCTACAATTGGTGGGTAAACTCCACATGGATGTTAGTTTACTGAGATCTGAAGAGTAAACCATTGCCCATGACGGATCCATGGTGCTGGTATATATGCTAACATTGGGGGTATATTGATGGTAAATGTTACCATATTCATTTGTTGCAGCTAGTATACTCACCAGAAGTGAGCTCATCACAGCCAGTGCCAAAATAATCACCAATATGAAAAAAAATATGAAAACATTATGAAAAATAACGAAACATATCATAAAATGACATTTAATAAAAACAAATAATAAAAAATAAAAACAAATAAAAACACATAGAACAACATAAAGAAAAAAACATATAACACTATTGTCATATATCTTCTAAGGATTAATATTGGAAATGTGTATCAAATAGGGGAATGAACAGGGGAATGATCAGCAGATTGCACATGTGATGCAAAAACACAAGCAAGTCTCACCAAGCCATTGGAGCTACTGCAGTTCCTTCTGGAAGAGTTCTCTCTGTTTTTCCACCACATGCTGAAGTCAATCTTTCCTGCTATGTTTTACTTTGGCAGGCAGGGATTCTACTTGGTCAGCAATTTCTGCCATCACATCATCTGAAATCACACCCCCTTCCTGAATCTGTTCAGGAGGAAGCCCATAACCTGGCTTCATTGACAGTTTTTCCTGCCAAGTTTGCCATGCATGCTCGTGCACAACTTTGAGTTTAGTGGTCCATGAGTCCCTGGACTTGTAGTCAAACACCCTGCTGAAGGAGCTGATGCCCAATCCACCAGACCAATTGGCACCAAATCGATGATCATTTCCTGGGCTCGTTTTTGCTCTACATAGCATACATGGATCCTATGGGTTGGCTTTTGCTCTCAAAAAATTGGAGCTTTACGAGATCAGCAGCCGGAACCGCTCTCCAGGTTCCGAATGTTTTGTTCACGATTGATGTTGCTGCATCAACTGATAAATACTAGCAATCATAACCACGTGCTTATGATTGGCATAAATTATGCCCGACATCGACATACCAGCCAGTCAGTGGTAAAGTTTCATGGAGCTTTGTATGGTATAGTATATATATATATTATATGTGTATGGTTCTAATGTATATATATATATACCATACATGTATAGATACATGTATAGATACCATGCATATGTATAATTATATATATTATATAATATATATATAGATACTATTCCACCGAGAACCATACACATGTGCAGACTAAATCATGTCCAGATCTCATTCTGCGAAAAAAGGGATCCGCCAAGTAGATGGACGATCATCAGGTTCCTTCCTTTCCCCCATCAAGTCGCCACTTTCTGGGGGTACATCATGTTCAAACAAAACAAATTATAATACAAATTAGTCAATAGCTGGATTCTATTCACTTGGGACTACGTTCTATGTCACTTGCATCATTTATGAATCACTTGACTAACTCCATGTTTCATCTCAGTATGGTGGGCATATCAATTATTTGTTTTAAAAAATGTGTTTGGGTGTACTTGGTGGTTCATCCCACTTACTAAGTAGCTTGTAACCCTAGTTACAAGCGGATTGACCCTACTGATCTCACTGAAATCACCTGGGATGAGCCACCAAGAGATCAAGAGATTGGTTTTCCAGGGCACATCTTCACCGGAAACCAAGGCTTTTTACCATGGAAAATCTAGGCCCAAAACGCGCTTGAAAAGGAGGACACCCTCGCCTCCCAGGAATTGGTGGTCCACACCACGGTGGCCTGATCAGAGATGATCTAACTAGGCATTCCCGGTTTGATAAATGCTTCATTGAACATAGTGATTTTATATTACCATCGGTTGGTAATATACTATTAATATTAATGGTTAATATTAATGGTTATTCATATGGTTAATGATGGTTAATAATAATATGGTTGGTGGTTGACCAACCCCTCTGAAAAATGAGTTCGTCAGTTGGGATGATGACATTCCCAAGATATGGAAAAATCATCCACATGTTCAAAAACACCCTCCAGGATTTAATATGGAGATGTGCAAATCATATAGGGATTGAATGGGATATTCATGGATTATTAATGGATCCTAAAATGGGAAATCCCCAAGTCACCATGTGTTTCAATACTAAGTCATGGTCGAATGACTTGGATGATTTGGGGTACCCTTATTGTCGGAAACCTCCATATGGGGATATACAAAACATATAGGGATTTTTCATGGGATTCTTCTGAATATCAGCAACTTGAATAGGGATTTAATGAGATATGACATTCCCAATATGATGGGAAAATCATCCATTCATGTTCCAAACCACCAACCAGATAGGGATTTAATGAGATATTCATGGATTATTAGTGGATTCTGACTGGGGATATCATGGGAAAGTGGGAAATGGAGGTGGAAAACTATTAAAAAATAGGGATTTCTACAATGTAAAATCATGGGATAATGGGACTATGATATAAGTGATATATAGATAGGTTGATATGTTATGTGAGTTATGTGTATTTAGAACCTCTGAACACTTATAAGTGTGAACTGGATTGAATTTCTACACATGGATATTGCTGGCTACCGAAAAAACACCGACGGTCGCCGTGGCTGTCACTTCACCTCGGCCCAGCGCTGACACAGGCCGCTAATGCCGTCACCAAAAAACATGTTTTTTGTCAAGCTCTGAGAATAATTATATATAAATCACCATAAAGTTCACCATAAAGTTCAACTTCAAAATTCATCTTATATTAACAAATTTTTCCCCTATACAGAAGCCTGGTTGACTATCGATCTATGACTTGAGCACGGGTCCAGGAGTTGGGATACGCCCTTGTCATCCAACGCTCTGGAAACTTATGTCCCTTTCTGATGATTTGTCAAACATATCATACTTTCGCCACTGAGGTTGCCATAAATTGGGATTGAATATCCAGAAGGTCTTAATTATATCAGAATGGAAACAAGTTAAGATTGGAGTAGGATTCCAAATACCCTCTGGTAAACTAATGTAACTATGGAAAATCACCATTTTTAATGGTAAATCCACTATAAATGACCATTTTCAATAGCTATGTTAGTCATTACCAGAGGGTAGTTTAGTGTGATAAACCCGGGCTGCCGTCTGCACCATCCCCAAGTCATCGCCCAGTCATGCTACTTGTTTGTGGCATTGGGTGCCATAGGTATCCAGAAGATTTGATCCAAAGAAAGCCATAGATCTGGGTACTTATCACATTATCACTACCCTCTGGTAATTCAACATATAGCTATGGAAAATCACAATGTTTAAATATGTTTAATAGGTAAATCAAGGCCATTCCTAAAATAGGGCTACCCCCAAATCATCATCCATTTATAGATGGCATTTTCCCTTCTAAACCATCCAGCGATGGTTAGGGGTACCCCCATGACTATGGAAACCCCCATTCGGCTTTTCGGGATGACTTAGCCGCCACCTGCAGGACTTTGACCGTGGCGAAGACAGCGCACTCCACCCAATCCTGCGGCGTCGTAGCGTAGCGTTTTTTGTTTTTTTTGTTCGCGTCGTCGTGGCAGCCACAAATCGCGGGTTTCATGGGGATTTTGACCAAAAAAAACAGTGGAACCAGATAGCATCTGCATGGATATTAATGGGGATATAATGGTTGTAGAAACTTCAACAACTTTATGATTTTTGTTGTGGATAAAACCAGTGAAAGTGAAACCATATATCAAACCTCTGGTAATCAAAGATACAACCGATGGTCCGATGGTGGATTGAAATGCCAAGCTGAAAATCCCAAGCTGCTGGTCTTTTCAACGCCGTGCTCCATCGAGGGGATTACCCTCTGGTAAACTAACATAACTACGTAGAGAAAATCACCATTTCGACAGGTACCATCTGGTTATTTAACATAGCCATGGAAAATCCCTTATAAATGGAGTTTTTAATGGGAAATTCATCTAGAAATGGGCCATTTTCCATGGCTATGTTAAATAACCAGAGGGTAAATCGTTTATAAATGAGCCATTTTCAATAGCTATATTAAATTTCCGGAGGCTATCATATCTCTGAGCGTGAGAATAGAATGTAGAATCAACATCATAGATCAAAATAATTGACACCACCGCCCACTTCATTGGTTATACACCCATTCCATCTCATTCTTGTTGATGAAATCCCAGATTCTTCTGGTGAAATCCTCCTGTTGGTTCTCATGAATTGCTGAGTCATCAGTGCCACTGATCCCGCCCACAGTGGCCCCCAGTTTCAGGCTCCTGATAATCCGATGGGTCGTTGTCTAAGATTCCAAGGACCAAACCTGAAGCACTTCTGCGCTGGATCGGTTTTGGGAGGATTGTCCTCGCTGGTGGCCTGGTTTGACCTCCAAACTATAGAGGTTTCCTGCTGGTTTTGCCTTAAAGTATGTAACATAGGGGCGCAGATTGCCCAATTTCCCCCACATTTGCATAGTTAGTGGGATATATCTGGAGCCATCTGAGCCGATACAAATCTAGGCCCTTCATTGTAGGGGAAATCTTAAAAGTTTCATTCCACCCCCATCCGCACCTGGCCAAACAATTCTGGAATCCTTTGTTGTGCTGTTCAATTTTTCCACAAAAAAGAAAAGTACACCATTGATTCGGATGGCCCAAATTTGGGTACAGACTATGCCCATCTCCAATTTCTTCAGTTAATGGTCCTCAGGTCCACTGCCCATCACTGCCCCAACTTCGGAGACGGACGCAGCTGCAGCTGTAGGACCTCCTGCATGCTCTCCTTGTGCATAATCCTGCCAGGGATCGGATCGACAGATCCTCACCGAAATTTTCGGAAAACGTTCCGTTGGTTAACTGTTGCTTGTGGGAAAACTATATATATATATCAGACGTATCATTACATAATCTATGTCATATCGAAAAAAATATATAGAAATTCAAAGGCAGCAATATCTGGTTGGTGGTTTTAACCATCTTGAAAAATGATGGAGTTCGTCAATGGGGCTGGGATTATTCCCAATATATGGAAAATAAAATTCATGTTTGAAACCACCAACCAGATCACCATAATATTCCCATTGCTGTTGGTTTATAGCCTATTAACCACTATTAACCACCACCCAGTGATTCAGTGGATGAAAGTTTCAAGGCTGACGCGCTGACGCGCTGACGCTCCTCCGGACGGACTTCACGAAGTTAGGACACCTCCCAGCTGCGAAGGGCGTTCAACAAAAAGGTCGGACGGTCGTGGCTTGAGGCTTCCCAAAGCTTGATGTTGTTCATTCATTTTTATATCTTATACAATCATCAAGTTCTTATTTGTCATTGTTTGTCTAAGGATGAAACAAACATACTATGATCTATGCATCTATGAACCAAAAGTTATCCTGTAGTTTTGACCTGAAACGCATTGAACACTTGCCCCTTCATGCCTCATCCCATGTGTGGTTTGGGCTATTCCCCAGATTCCCCCAACGATTCCCAGGGTTAACCCGTCACTATCCACTGAGGTCAGGTGGGAGAACTCTTGTGCAGTTTATTTCTTGCAACATTTCCACATTGCCACGAAGTTCCAGAAGGCACTGAAAATTTATCAGGGAATAGACTGAAGAAATCCAAGTCCCATGGGACTTATCAGCATTTATCCATGTTGCCATTGCCATTGCGTCAAATAAACACCGTGGCCTTCTTTTGCAATGGTTTCCCTGAACTTCGACCCATTGGTCCAGGATACTCTCCGGTAAACCGATGTCGCTATTGAAAAAAAAAACATTTATAGTTATTTTACCTATTAAAGACGGTAATTTTCCGTAGTTATGTAAACGTTTACCGGAGGGTAGGACTTGGCAAAGTCCCAGATCTAAGATGATCAAATCGACCATCCCAAAAAAAAAACATCGGATCCGTCACCTGCCAATAGTGGGCAAACGCATCTCCTGCTCCATAGCGGTGCCTCGTGATTCATGGATGAACCATGAGCAGTTGATGTTTTTGGCAACCCATCTTTTTGGAGGTAGAATGTGGCAAAATGGTGGCACAGTATGGCACAGTTCTACTCAAATAGTGAATTATGATATCTCCAGGGATGATAGGGGTGTATTTTTGTTTGGGATTGGATAGCCTAGTGAAAGCAACCATGATGGTTTAACCAAGATGAACATTGTCAATGATGATCTAAACAGCAAGGTTGTTCAAAGCAAAGTTATGGTCTACCGACAATACACATGTGCAAACATAATCAAGGAACTAACCTGGCGTAACCGAGATAATGGTCAAACCATATATATATATACATAAATATAAATATAAATATATATATATATGATGTATATATATATATGATATATATATATATGTGTGTTATATATGTATATATATATGATATATATATGTATGTGATATATATATATATGTGATATATATATATATATGTGATATATATATATGTGATATATATATATATATATCACATATATATATATATGATATGAGATATATATATGATATGATATATAAATGGTATGATATGGTATATAGCGCCGGACAACTACTTAGAACATTGGTTTTGGAATTCCAAAACGTGTTCTAAGTAGAGATCCTGGACCACTACTTAGAACATATATGTTCATATATGTTCTAAGTAGAGGTTTTGGGGGTTCCCCCGTGTTCTAAGTAAGAATCCCCCCAGCTATCTACGTGCATTTTTGGAAAATCCTGTGTATATATAATACAGTATATTTTTAATATTGTAGTTGTCCGGCACTATATATTCATATAATAAAAACTTTCCAAACCTGATGTTCGAATCGTATGTACATCGCTATATATATATACACAGAGGTTTTGGGGGTTCCTCCATGTTCTAAGTAAGAATCCCACCAGCTATCTACGTGCATTTTGGAAAATCCTGTGTATATATAATATATTTTGAATATTGTAGTTGTCCGGCACTATATATTCATATAATAAAAACTTTCCAAACCTGATGTTCGAATCGTATGTACATCGCTATATAGAGGTTTTGGGGGTTCCTCCGTGTTCTAAGTAAGAATCCCACCAGCTATCTACGTGCATTTTGGAAAATCCTGTGTATATATAATATATTTTGAATATTGTAGTTGTCCGGCACTATATATTCATATAATAAAAACTTTCCAAACCTGATGTTCGAATCGTATGTACATCGCTATATATATATATACACAGAGGTTTTGGGGGTTCCTCCATGTTCTAAGTAAGAATCCCACCAGCTATCTACGTGCATTTTGGAAAATCCTGTGTATATATAATATATTTTGAATATTGTAGTTGTCCGGCACTATATATTCATATAATAAAAACTTTCCAAACCTGATGTTCGAATCGTATGTACATCGCTATATATATATACACAGAGGTTTTGGGGGTTCCTCCATGTTCTAAGTAAGAATCCCACCAGCTATCTACGTGCATTTTGGAAAATCCTGTGTATATATAATATATTTTGAATATTGTAGTTGTCCGGCACTATATATTCATATAATAAAAACTTTCCAAACCTGATGTTCGAATCGTATGTACATCGCTATATATATATACACAGAGGTTTTGGGGGTTCCTCCATGTTCTAAGTAAGAATCCCACCAGCTATCTACGTGCATTTTGGAAAATCCTGTGTATATATAATATATTTTGAATATTGTAGTTGTCCGGCACTATATATTCATATAATAAAAACTTTCCAAACCTGATGTTCGAATCGTATGTACATCGCTATATATATATACACAGAGGTTTTGGGGGTTCCTCCATGTTCTAAGTAAGAATCCCACCAGCTATCTACGTGCATTTTGGAAAATCCTGTGTATATATAATATATTTTGAATATTGTAGTTGTCCGGCACTATATATTCATATAATAAAAACTTTCCAAACCTGATGTTCGAATCGTATGTACATCGCTATATATATATACACAGAGGTTTTGGGGGTTCCTCCATGTTCTAAGTAAGAATCCCACCAGCTATCTACGTGCATTTTGGAAAATCCTGTGTATATATAATATATTTTGAATATTGTAGTTGTCCGGCACTATATATTCATATAATAAAAACTTTCCAAACCTGATGTTCGAATCGTATGTACATCGCTATATATATATATACACAGAGGTTTTGGGGGTTCCTCCATGTTCTAAGTAAGAATCCCACCAGCTATCTACGTGCATTTTGGAAAATCCTGTGTATATATACTATTATATACATATTTTGAATATTGTAGTTGTCCGGCACTATATATTCATATAATAAAAACTTTCCAAACCTGATGTTCGAATCGTATGTACATCGCTATATATATATATACACAGAGGTTTTGGGGGTTCCTCCATGTTCTAAGTAAGAATCCCACCAGCTATCTACGTGCATTTTGGAAAATCCTGTGTATATATAATATATTTTGAATATTGTAGTTGTCCGGCACTATATATTCATATAATAAAAACTTTCCAAACCTGATGTTCGAATCGTATGTACATCGCTATATATATATACACAGAGGTTTTGGGGGTTCCTCCAAGTAAGAATCCCACCAGCTATCTACGTGCATTTTGGAAAATCCTGTGTATATATAATATATTTTGAATATTGTAGTTGTCCGGCACTATATATTCATATAATAAAAACTTTCCAAACCTGATGTTCGAATCGTATGTACATCGCTATATATATATACACAGAGGTTTTGGGGGTTCCTCCATGTTTCTAAGTAAGAATCCCACCAGCTATCTACGTGCATTTTGGAAAATCCTGTGTATATATAATATATTTTGAATATTGTAGTTGTCCGGCACTATATATTCATATAATAAAAACTTTCCAAACCTGATGTTCGAATCGTATGTACATCGCTATATATATATATACACAGGGTTTTGGGGGTTCCTCCATGTTCTAAGTAAGAATCCCACCAGCTATCTACGTGCATTTTGGAAAATCCTGTGTATATATAATATATTTTGAATATTGTAGTTGTCCGGCACTATATATTCATATAATAAAAACTTTCCAAACCTGATGTTCGAATCGTATGTACATCGCTATATATATATATACACAGAGGTTTTGGGGGTTCCTCCATGTTCTAAGTAAGAATCCCACCAGCTATCTACGTGCATTTTGGAAAATCCTGTGTATATATAATATATTTTGAATATTGTAGTTGTCCGGCACTATATATTCATATAATAAAAACTTTCCAAACCTGATGTTCGAATCGTATGTACATCGCTATATATATATATACACAGAGGTTTTGGGGGTTCCTCCATGTTCTAAGTAAGAATCCCACCAGCTATCTACGTGCATTTTGGAAAATCCTGTGTATATATAATATATTTTGAATATTGTAGTTGTCCGGCACTATATATTCATATAATAAAAACTTTCCAAACCTGATGTTCGAATCGTATGTACATCGCTATATATATATACACAGAGGTTTTGGGGGTTCCTCCATGTTCTAAGTAAGAATCCCACCAGCTATCTACGTGCATTTTGGAAAATCCTGTGTATATATAATATATTTTGAATATTGTCGTTGTCCGGCACTATATATTCATATAATAAAAACTTTCCTAACCTGATGTTCGAATCGTATGTACATCGCTATATATATATATATATACACAGAGGTTTTGGGGTTCCTCCATGTTCTAAGTAAGAATCCCACCAGCTATCTACGTGCATTTTGGAAAATCCTGTGTATATATAATATATTTTGAATATTGTGGTTGTCCGGCACTATATATTCATATAATAAAAACTTTCCAAACCTGATGTTCGAATCGTATGTACATCGCTCTATATATATATACACAGAGGTTTTGGGGGTTCCTCCATGTTCTAAGTAAGAATCCCACCAGCTATCTACGTGCATTTTGGAAAATCCGGTGTATATATAATATATTTTGAATATTGTAGTTGTCCGGCACTATATATTCATATAATAAAAACTTTCCAAACCTGATGTTCGAATCGGATGTACATCGCTATATATATATACACAGAGGTTTTGGGGGTTCCTCCATGTTCTAAGTAAGAATCCCACCAGCTATCTACGTGCATTTTGGAAAATCCTGTGTATATATAATATATTTTGAATATTGTAGTTGTCCGGCACTATATATTCATATAATAAAAACTTTCCAAACATGATGTTCGAATCGTATGTACATCGCTATATATATATATACACAGAGGTTTTGGGGGTTCCTCCATGTTCTAAGTAAGAATCCCACCAGCTATCTACGTGCATTTTGGAAAATCCTCTGTGTATATACTATTATATACATATTTTGAATATTGTAGTTGTCCGGCACTATATATTCATATAATAAAAACTTTCCAAACCTGATGTTCGAATCGTATGTACATCGCTATATATATATATACACAGGGTTTTTGGGGGTTCCTCCATGTTCTAAGTAAGAATCCCACCAGCTATCTACGTGCATTTTGGAAAATCCTGTGTATATATAATATATTTTGAATATTGTAGTTGTCCGGCACTATATTTCATATAATAAAAACTTTCCACCTTATGTTCGAAATCGTATGTACATCGCTTACTATATATATCACAGAGTTTTGGGGTTCCTCATGTTCTAAGTAAGATCCCACCAGCTATCTACGTGCATTGTTGGAAAATCCTGTGTATATATAATATATTTTGAATCTTGTAGTTTTCCGGCACATATATTTCCCATATAATAAAACTATCCCAAACCTGATGTTTCGAATCGTATGTACATTCTATATATATATACACAGAGGTTTTGGGGGTTCCTCCATGTTCTAAGTAAGAATCCCACCAGCTATCTACGTGCATTTTGGAAAATTCTGTGTATACATAGTATATTTTGAATATTGTAGTTGTCCGGCACTATATATTCATATAATAAAAACTTTCCAAATCTGATGTTCGAATCGTATGTACATCGCTATATAATATATATACACAGAGGTTTTGGGGGTTCCTCCATGTTCTAAGTAAGAATCCCACCAGCTATCTACGTGCATTTTGGAAAATCCTGTATATATATAATATATTTTGAATATTGTAGTTGTCCGGCACTATATATTCATATAATAACTAACTTTCAAAACCTGATGTGCGATCGTATGTACATCGCTATATATATATATACACAGAGGTTTTGGGGTTCCTCCATGTTCTAAGTAGAATCCCACCAGCTATCTACGTGGCATTTTGGACGAATACTGTGTATTATATATATAATATATTTTGAATATTGTAGTTGTTCCGGCCACTATATATTATAGAATAAAAAACTTTTCCCAACCTGATGTTCGAAAATAGTATGTACATCGCTATATATATACCGAGGTTTTGGGTTCCTCCATGTTCTCCAGTAAGAATCCCACCGCATCTCGTTTGCATTTTGGAAAAATCTGTGTATATATAATATCTTTGAATATGTAGTTGTCCTGAAATAATATTAATATAATAAACAAACTTTCCAAACCCTGATGTTCGAATAGTATGTAAGCGCTATATATATATATACACAGAGGTTTTGGGGGTTCCTCCATGTTCTATAAGTAAGAATCCCACCAGCTATCTACGTGCATTTTGGAAAATCCCCTGTATATATAATATATTTTGAATATTGTAGTTGTCCGGCACTATATATTCATATAATAAAACTTTCCAAACCTGATGTTCGAATCGTATGTACATCGCTATATATATATATATACACAGAGGTTTTGGGGGTTCCTCCATGTTCTAAGTAAGAATCCCACCAGCTATCTACGTGCATTTTGGAGAATCCTGTGTATATATAATATATTTTGAATATTGTAGTTGTCCGGCACTATATATTCATATAATAAAAACTTTCCAAACCTGATGTTCGAATCGTATGTACATCGCTATATATATATACACAGAGGTTTTGGGGTTCCTCCATGTTCTAAGTAAGAATCCCACCAGCTATCTACGTTGCATTTTGGAAAATCCTGTGTATATATAATATATTTTGAATATTGTAGTTGTCCGGCACTATATATTCATATAATAAAAACTTTCCAAACCTGATGTTCGAATCGTATGTACATCGCTATATATATATATACACAGAGGTTTTGGGGGTTCCTCCATGTTCTCCAAGTAAGAATCCCCACCAGCTATCTACGTGCATTTTGGAAAATCCTGTGTATATATAATATATTTTGAATATTGTAGTTGTCCGGCACTATATATTCATATAATAAAACCTTTCCAAACCTGATGTTCGAATCGTATGTACATCGCTATATATATATATATATACACAGAGGTTTTGGGGGTTCCTCCATGTTCTAAGTAAGAATCCCACCAGCTATCTACGTGCATTTGGAAAATCCTGTGTATATATAATATATTTTGAATATTGTAGTTGTCCGGCACTATATATTCATATAATAAAAACTTTCCAAACCTGATGTTCGAATCGTATGTACATCGCTATATATATACACAGAGGTTTTGGGGGTTCCTCCATGTTCTAAGTAAGAATCCCACCAGCTATCTACGTGCATTTTGGGAAATCCTGTGTATATATAATATATTTTGAATATTGTAGTTGTCCGGCACTATATATTCATATAATAAAAACTTTCCAAACCTGATGTTCGAATCGTATGTACATCGCTATATATATATATATACACAGAGGTTTGGGGGGTTCCTCCATGTTCTAATTAAGAATCCCACCAGCTATCTACGTGCATTTTGGAAAATCCTGTGTATATATAATATATTTTGAATATTGTAGTTGTCCGGCACTATATATTCATATAATAAAAACTTTCCAAACCTGATGTTCGAATCGTATGTACATCGTTATATATATATATACACAGAGGTTTTGGGGGTTCCTCCATGTTCTAAGTAAGAATCCCACCAGCTATCTACGTGCATTTTGGAAAATCCTGTGTATATATAATATATTTTGAATATTGTAGTTGTACGGCACTATATATTCATATAATAAAAACTTTCCAAACCTGATGTTCGAATCGTATGTACATCGCTATATCATATACACAGAGGTTTTGGGGGTGCCTCATGTTAAGTAAGAATCTCCACCCGCTATCTACGTGCATTTTGGAAAATCCTGTGTATATTAATATATTTTGCATATTGTAGTTGTCCGGACACTATATATTCATATTATAATAAAAACTTTCCACCTGATGTTCGAATCGTATGTACATCGCTTATATATCTACACAGAGGTTTTGGGGGTTTCCTCCAATGTTACTAAGTAAGAATTCACCACCAGCTATCTACGTGCATTTTGGAAAATCCTGTGTATATATAATATTTTTTGAATATTGTAGTTGTCCGGCACTATATATTCATATAATAAAACCTTTCCAAACCTGATGTTCGAATCGTATGTACATCGCTATATATATATATATATACACAGAGGTTTTGGGGGTTCCTCCATGTTCTAAGTAAGAATCCCACCAGCTATCTACGTGCATTTGGAAAATCCTGTGTATATATAATATATTTTGAATATTGTAGTTGTCCGGCACTATATATTCATATAATAAAAACTTTCCAAACCTGATGTTCGAATCGTATGTACATCGCTATATATATATACACAGAGGTTTTGGGGGTTCCTCCATGTTCTAAGTAAGAATCCCACCAGCTATCTACGTGCATTTTGGAAAATCCTGTGTATATATAATATATTTTGAATATTGTAGTTGTCCGGCACTATATATTCATATAATAAAAACTTTCCAAACCTGATGTTCGAATCGTATGTACATCGCTATATATATATATATACACAGAGGTTTTGGGGGTTCCTCCATGTTCGAAGTAAGAATCCCACCAGCTATCTACGTGCATTTTGGAAAATCCTGTGTATATATAATATATTTTGAATATTGTAGTTGTCCGGCACTATATATTCATATAATAAAAACTTTCCAAACCTTATGTTCGAATCGTATGTACATCGCTATATATATATATACACAGAGGTTTTGGGGGTTCCTCCATGTTCTAAGTAAGAATCCCACCAGCTATCTACGTGCATTTTGGAAAATCCTGCGTATATATAATATATTTTGAATATTGTAGTTGTCCGGCACTCTATATTCATATAATAAAAACTTTCCAAACCTGATGTTCGAATCGTATGTACATCGCTATATATATATATACACAGAGGTTTTGGGGGTTCCTCCATGTTCTAAGTAAGAATCCCACCAGCTATCTACGTGCATTTGGGAAAATCCTGTGTATATATAATATATTTTGAATATTGTAGTTGTCCGGCACTATATATTCATATAATAAAAACTTTGAATCGTATGTACATCGCTATATATATATATATACACAGAGGTTTTGGGGGTTCCTCCGTTCCTCCATGTTCTAAGTAAGAATCCCACCAGCTATCTACGTGCATTTTGGAAAATCCTGTGTATATATAATATATTTTGAATATTGTAGTTGTCCGGCACTATATATTCATATAATAAACACTTTCCAAACCGGATGTTCGAATCGTATGTACATCGCTATATATATATATATACACAGAGGTTTTGGGGGTTCCTCCATGTTCTAAGTAAGAATCCCACCAGCTATCTACGTGCATTTTTGGAAAATCCTGTGTAATATATAATCTATTTTTGAATATTGTAGTTGTCCGGCAACTATATATTCATATAATAAAACGTTCCACCTTATGTTCGAACGTGTAATCGCTATCTATATATAACAGAGGTTTTGGGGGTTTTCCTCCATGTTCTAAGTATAATCCCACCAGCTATCTACGTGCATTTTGCAAATCCTGTGTATAGATAAATCTATTGTGAATTTGTAGTGTCCGGCCCTATAATATTCAATACGAAAAACTTTCCAACCTGATTGTTCGAATCGTATGTACAATCGCTATTATAAGATACATAACAGAGTTTTTGGGGGGTCCTCCATGTTCAAGTAAGAATCCCACCAGGCCATCTACGTGGCATTTTTGGAATCCTGTGTAATATATATAATCTATTTTTAATATGGTAGGGTCCGGCACTATATAGTCCATATAAACAAACAACTTTCCAAACCTGATGTTTCAATCGTATTACATCGCTATATATATATATACACAGAGGTTTTGGGGTTTTGGGGGTTCCTCCATGTTCTAAGTAAGAATCCCACCAGCTATCTACGTGCATTTTGGAAAATCCTGTGTATATATAATATATTTTGAATATTGTAGTTGTCCGGCACTATATATTCATATAAGAAAAACTTTCCAAACCTGATGTTCGAATCGTATGTACATCGCTATATATATATATATACACAGAGGTTTTGGGGGTTCCTCCATGTTCTAAGTAAGAATCCCACCAGCTATCTACGTGCATTTTGGAAAATCCTGTGTATATATAATATATTTTTAATATTGTAGTTGTCCGGCACTATATATTCATATAATAAAAACTTTCCAAACCTGATGTTCGAATCGTATGTACATCGCTATATATATATACACAGAGGTTTTGGTGGTTCCTCCATGTTCTAAGTAAGAATCCCACCAGCTATCTACGTGCATTTTGGAAAATCCTGTGTATATATAATATATTTTGAATATTGTAGTTGTCCGGCACTATATATTCATATAATAAAACTTTCCAAACCTGATGTTCGAATCGTATGTACATCGATATATATATATATACACAGAGGTTTTGGGGGTTCCTCCATGTTCTAAGTAAGAATCCCACCAGCTATCTACGTGCATTTTGGAAAATCCTGTGTATATATAATATATTTTGAATATTGTAGTTGTCCGGCACTATATATTCATATAATAAAAACTTGCCAAACCTGATGTTCGAATCGTATGTACATCGCTATATATATATACACAGAGGTTTTGGGGTTCCTCCATGTTCTAAGTAAGAATCCCACCAGCTATCTACGTGCATTTTGGAAAATCCTGTGTATATATAATATATTTTGAATATTGTAGTTGTCCGGCACTGTATATTCATATAATAAAAACTTTCCAAACCTGTATAATATGAATCCCATCCCAATTAATCAAACACCCACCAGAGTCCCCATGGAGGATGACCTCCTTTCCAGCGTTGTGCTTCTTGGTCATTAAGACTCCGCCCCAATTGACGCAACATCACACCTCCTGTATATATAATATAAATATGCAGTGTTAAGTTGTATGTATGTATACATATACATATATTTACATGTATATATGATGGCGTGTTCTAAGTAGAGGATCCTCATATGTTCTAAGTCACTTAGAACATACGTCCCCTATTCGCCGAAAATGTTCTAAGTAGAGGGCGCGTACCCACCGAAAAATTTCCAAAACGATGTTCTAAGTAGTTGTCCGGCGCTATATATATATAACTTATCATTCCATTCCACTTATAAGATACAATTCCAGAAATGGGGTAACGTTACTGACTTATTATAACTTATAACTGGCAAAGGGCCATGGCCATAACTGATATCGCATTGGTTGTCTGTAGCATGAGGTTAGCTTGCCAGGATTGTTGGTGAAACATCCCAGATTTGTACTGACCTCAGACAACCCCAACACAGATGATTAATATTGGTGAAACCATCAGAACTAGATAGAATTATAAATCCTGTTTCGCTTAGTCATGAGTTCATGAATCATTGTTGATGTTGGATATGTTGGTTTATCTCCCCGTTTTGGTTTGTCAATATACCTCCAGATGTGTTAGCTGGCATCAGGACTTATCCAACTTCTTCCAGAAATTAAAGGGAAACTGACAGGAAACTGCAGAACCCCCATGGCCCATATCTCAAATCTGACCTAATTAATCTTGAACAAGTGATCCAGAAGACCAGGAAGATCAGTGTTGTCTTGTGAATGAAAGCCCATATCCTGTAGATTTTCTCCCCTTAAACCACACTCTATCGAAACTAGCTGCTGATGTAATCTATTTGCGTAAATTATAACGACTTCACTGTTCTCCCTCACTGGATTTTTTTCTGGTTAGGCTTCGGGGAATGATCCCTTAAATTGTCGCCGAAGCTGTCAAGCGGAGTGAATTTGAATTTACCATGATTCACCATGACAGGAAATGATGATAAAATTCACTTGTAAATTAAAATTCACATGATCATGATATATGTATCAATGGATTGAAGGGACATTTTAGAGGAAAGCCCAACCAATTTCATGGGGAAAACCATGGTTTCCGGTTAAGATTTTCTCCCTTAAACTGATCCATTGAATTTATCGATTCCAGGCTGCAGTCCAGTTGGACTTACCAGAGCAGGTGGGGGGTGGACTTGGAGGATGGTCGACAGTGATGTGGTGCCGAAAATGCCAGTTGGTACATCGATATACTACCAGTTACTACCAGGTACTGTATGTATCGAATATGCCCACTTATATATGCAGTATATATTTATATGATAAACACATATACACACATGATATTACATGGCTTATATCTGGATTACACACATTTATAAACCACGGATCCGAAATTGTGAGATGCATTTCCAACTTGGTTGCTGTAGCTGGGGTTATAACCTAGAAATGGGGTGAGCCACCAAGAAGTTATCTAGGTATTACTATAGTCTGTTATGGGAACCCATGTAAACCAGCCAGTACCGTGGGATTATACCAAGCAAAAAACGTTGCCCATGTTCAAAATGCGTCTAGAATCCTTCCCATGGAGTCGTGTAAGGATCATTACCACCACCACCACCACCACCACCAACATCGTCAGCATCATCACCGTCAGCATCATCATCGTCAGCATCATCATCATCATCATCATCATCGTGATCATCGGGGCCATGTGCTTCTTTAGAAGAAAAGCATGCCACGAAACTGTATGAACATGGAACTTCCATGTGACCATTGTAAAGCCTCCAGTCACGCTCTACCGGGTCAACACTTGCTCAAGCTGATCCACAGATTATGGAAGCACACGCTGAAAACGACTGGAAAAGCACCACTGCCCTTATGGACCATTTATGGCACTGAGGTCACCCCAGTCATCCCAGATTTCCATTTGTAAGGGTTAAAGACCTATGTCAAACTGATCATGCTCCAAATGCTGCTTCAAACTCACCATGTTGGAATAAACAATTGAGGCCGTGACCTCGCCCCATAAGACATCAAAAACTCACAGAATTTATCCAGCCCAAAACCACCAAAACCAACCATGCAGACTCCCCAACCCGATCGTCATTTCGTTGGCCAAGCCATGTGGACAACTCGATGTGTTCCCCCCCGGGCCACCAGTTCCTCCTGGGTCGGGCGGTCCCGTGGGACCCCTGGGACCCCTGGGACCTCTGGGACCTGTGGGACCCGTGGGACCCGTGGGCCAGCGCTGGTCACTGGCTCCCAGCCGTGCGGCGCGGTGTGGGGCGCTGCGGGAGTGGCTGCGGCATTGCGGGTGACGTGGCCGACTTTCTATAGGGACCTGCTGGGGTAGATCCGGTGAATCGAGGACTCCGGAAATGGGAGTTACGAACTATGTGGGGTTATCTTGGGATCTCTGGCATTTTCCGGAGCAATTTCCTGGTAATTCATAACCATTAATTTCTTTCCATTGCCAGGTCATTTGGTGGTTCTCTGGGGGTCAAAAGCTACTAGTGGACTGCTCTTTAACGGTCTTCAAATGTCTTCAGTGTTTTTGTGCCAGGCAGATTGGAAAGGGGTTCGACTCTCCAGCTGAAGTTCAGGTCTAAATGAATGGTAAACATGTCACAGGTGTTGCTAAAATCTCCATGTTGGAAGCACATGTTCACATTCTTGCTGGTTTGCTGGCGATATTTGTATCCCAATCTTTTGGCTGGTTAAATTTGCGTTTCTCATGGTGAAATTCGTATTTGTCTGCAGTCCCTGGTCTTTTGATGCTTAAACAATCATTAAACCACCATTTTACCCAATGAAATCCCGCATCTTTGGGTCCATTTGGTCAGGCCCGAAGCCTCGCACACAGCGCCCAAAGTGGCACGGCAGTCACTGCGGAGGCTCCAGTGACGACTCCAGTCATCCACAAGTGCCGTGGCGGAGGGAATCATCATGGGATGACCATGAAATGTTTATGAAATACCATGAATTTCCAGAATTGGATTGGACATTGGACTAATTCATGATGATTTATGTACTACTCATTGGGAGATGGCTAAGGTTAAAGAATGTTAAAAACAATCCATAGGTATTTGATGGTGCACAGAATTCCCACGATGGGATGGCCTGGTCAATCATGGTTTGGTGGAAAATCCCTGGAAATCCATGATTTAAAGATGAATTTCTCAGCTATACACCTCCATTTATTTTGTGGGGGATGTTATGGGATGTTCATATATGTTCCTATTATGTTCCTTAATTGTCCCATCAAAACCTCCACGTTCACTGGGGATTGATCCGTATTTTCCCAAATTTTCCCAGCTATAAACGTGCCAGCGGCCCGCCCGGTTTGATAACACCGGAGGGTGATTCCATCAATCGCCATTTCCTATTGTTGACCATTCTTAACCACTGTTAACCATCATGAAGTGTGTTTACTGCAGTTATGGCCATTTATCAGTTATAAGTACTAAGAAAACCCCATTTATAGAATGTATAATCCCATTTATAACCAGTTATAACTGGTAAATGACCATAACTGTGTTAGTACATGTTAGTACCAGATGTTGCTGATATAGTGTTATAATATGCATGCATTATGTACACAGGATGGTTCCAGATGTACCTTATGTATCCTTATTTGATGTACCGAGATTACCCAGATTGTGTTTTTGATTAAACCGTTATTCATCAACCATAGTATTCCAGTAATTGCTCCTTTCTCTATTGATTGGAATATTCTGATTAGTACCCAGCCATTACTCTCTGGTAATTTGTTACATGAACAATATTGTTTCAATAGCCATAACTAGTTATAGTATGTTATAGTATGTTATAGTTGTTTTGTTTCCATTAAAAAATGATAAAATGGTGATGTTCTATTAAAAACATGTGATTTTCCATCGTTTTTGGTATGTTTATCAGGCCTTTTGTATTCTTCCATTCCATAGCCACCGAGCCAGCGAGGTGGCCCAAGCGAGAGATTCGTGGCTTACTCCAAGAGCTCAAGACCAAGGAGCCCGTGTTGGCCACGTGGCGCTTGGGGATACCGTAAGTAAGGCCACCTCGAAATGCTCGAAATGCAATCGAAAAAGGGATGTAGTAGTTTTATGAATCTTAACCAACCAATATATATATAAATATAATATATATATATAAATATAATATATATATATATACATAAATTATATTCAACAAACATGTTGTCAATCTTACAATATTTAACCAACCAGGATATGGGATATTTTCAGGTAATCGACCTCATATGGAAGATTGACCAACATAAAGGAATAGAAAGCTTTAGTAATAGTATGTACTAGTATCTAACCAACCTAGCTTTGGGATATGAATATGTTCCAAACATAAAGGGACTGAAAGGGAGATGTTGGGATAGAACTGTCTGAAAATGGGAGATACCCAACCGATGGCCATCAGGTGGCTTATCATGTTGTTTACCTTCATTTGTTGAGAAACAAAAACACCTGAACACTTGCAGAAAATTTGTAGAGCTATCTCTTGACCCTGTGTTGGAGTACACGGACCCATGTCTTTGTTGAGTGAAAATTGAGGCTTTCGGCATTAGAATTCTATGATGTCTTTATGTGGAGAGACATGATTTTCCCTGCGGAGATGATATCAAGGAACGTTGTGGAACCCCGACATTTCATTTGGTTGGTAAACTCCACGGTTTCTTTCACAATCGACACCAACCGACAGGGCTTTAGGCTGTTTGCATTACATATTACATATATATATATATATATATAAATGACACAGTATACATATATATATATAATTATATACACATACACAGGAATATATTATATTATATATATAGTATATACTGGAAATCAACTGTTTTAAGCAAACATTTCTTTGAATAAAAACATGTTGTCTCTCCAAGCCGAGGCCAAGTACTTGGAGTATGCTGGCGATCCCTGGGTCACGGACTTTGCGGAGCTGAGACCGTGCCCTTTCCGCGGAATGGCGGGCTGGCTGGTGATATATGATGGGTGTATAGGGCTATGATGGGATATAACCAAGAATAGATGGGATAGATTAACCACATTATATATAATATATATATATATGTATGTATAACTAGCAATCATGTGGATTTGTTTGAAAACGTAGGGGAACACCGTTTAAAATCCAGCTAATCATTCATCATTGTCATTATTATTTGATAGCCATAACTTGGGAGTATACGATAGTATACGTGATTTTCAGACAAACTCTTATACAGGGTGTCAAAGTGGCTTGTGGGGAATGATGAACTAATCATAACTAATCCATAGAAATATTTACCAGCCAGATCCAAGCATTATTTCATGGGATTACATAGGGGTAGCTGCCTAGTTTAGTCGTTTTTAATGGTAAAAAGATTGGGATAGCTGAACATCAGACATGGGAAATCCTAGTGTTCACGAAACAACTATCAATCACCCATAGGATCCATGGTGCTGGTATATATGCTAACATAAAGGGGGTATATTGATGGTAAATGTTACCATATATAGCATACATGGATCCTATGGGTCATGATTTGTGTATTATAACCTCATGAACTCAAATTCTTGGTCAACTTCGGATGGACATTAACTTATAGTTTGGTAATAATACGACTTCATTTGTTGCAAGCAGGGATGTTCATGTGCAACGATTTTCTTTACAGTCGTACCTAAGGTTGGCCATGGATTTGTCCATCCTTCTTTTTGGGCTGCTAATAAGCATGCTGCCAAGGTCTAGTCATCCACCAAAAGATAGAGAAGTATTAGATCCCTACCAATTTGAAGACTATTTACTAAGTCTTATTACTAAGTTTACTATAGGAATATATAGGAATTATACATATATATATATATATATATGATCGAGAGACCTTTAGGTACCATTTTGTTCCGGTTAATTCTGATAATTTTTGGAGCCTTTTGGATAATTGAGAGGATTTGAAGAATTAAATGATTTAATCCTTTTAATCCTTTTAATCCTCCAGAGCCTTTTGGGGGATTAAAAGGATTAAAAGGACTAAATGATTTAATCCTTTTAATCCTTTTAATCCTCCAGAGCTTTTTGGAGGATTAAAAGGATTAAAAGGATTAGATGATTTAATCCTTTTAATCCTTTAATCCTCCAGAGCCTTTTGGAGGATTAAAAGGATTAAAAGGATTAAATGATTTAATCCTTTTAATCCTTTTAATCCTCCAGAGTCCTTTGGGGGATTAAAAGGATTAAAAGGATTAAATGATTTAATCCTTTTAATCCTTTTAATCTTTTTAATCCTTCAGGGTGTCCGGAATTCCCGGCCCAAGCCCTTGAGAAATATATTTAAATCCTTTTAATCCTTTTAATCCCCCAGAGCCTTTTGGAGGATTAAAGGTTAATGATTTAATCCTTTAATCCTTTTAATCTCCAGAGTCCTTTGGGGGATTAAAGGATTAAAGGATTAAATGATTTAAATCCTTTTAAATCCTTTTAATCCTCCAGGGGGTCCGGAATTCCCGGCCCAAGCCCTGAGAAATGATATATAATCCATTTAATCCTTTTTAATAAAAAAATCCTCCAGAGCCTTTTGGAGGATTAAAAGGATTAAAAGGATTTAAAGAATTAAATTGCTCGGCTGTTCTTGGGATTCTGGGAGGTCTGGAGGATTAAAAGGATTAAAAGGATTAAAAGGATTAAAAGGATTAAAAGGATTAAATGATTTAATCCTTTTAATCCTTTTAATCCTCGACAGCCTTTGGAGGATTAAAAGGATTAAATGATTTAATCCTTTTAATCCTTTTAATCCTCCAGAGCCTTTGGAGGATTAAAAGGATTAAAAGGATTAAATGATTTAATCCTTTTAATCCTTTTAATCCTCCAAAGCCTCTGGAGGACTAAAAGGATTAAAAGGATTAAATGCTTGGTCCTCACATTGGGGTTCTGGGGGCTCTGGAGGATTAAAAGGATTAAAAGGATTAAAGGGATTAAAAGGATTAAATGATTTAATCCTTTTAATCCTTTTAATCCTTTTAATCCTTTTAATCCTCCAGGGGGTCCGGAATTCCCGGCCCAAGCCCTTGAGAAATATATTTAAATCCATTTAATCCTTTTAATTCTCCAGAGCCTTTTGGAGGATTAAAAGGATTAAAAGGATTTAAAGAATTAAATTGCTGGGCTTTTCTTGGGATTCTGGGAGGTCTGGAGGATTAAAAGGATTAAAAGGATTAAAAGGATTAAATCATTTAATCCTTTTAATCCTTTTAATCCTCCAGAGTCCTTTGGGGGATTAAAAGGATTAAAAGGATTAAATGATTTAATCCTTTTAATCCTTTTAACCCTTTTAATCCTTTTAGTCCTCCAGGGGGTCCGGAATTCCGGGCCCAAGCCCTTGAGAAATATATTTAAATCCATTTAATCCTTTTAATCCTCCAGAGCCTTTTGGAGGATTAAAAGGATTAAAAGGATTTAAAGAATTAAATTGCTGGGCTTTTCTTGGGATTCTGGGAGGTCTGGAGGATTAAAAGGATTAAAAGGATTAAAAGGATTAAAAGGATTAAAAGGATTAAAAGGATTAAATGGTTTAATCCGTTTAATCCTTTTAATCCTCCAGAGCCCTTTAGGGGATTAAAAGGATTAGAAGGGTTAAATGATTTAATCCTTTTAATCCTTTTAATCCTTTCAATCCTTTTAATCCTCCAGGGGGTCCGGAATTCCCGGTCCAAAAGGATTAAAAGGATTTAAAGAATTAAATTGCTAGGCTTTTCTTGGGATTCTGGGAGGTCTGGAGGATTAAAAGGATCAAAAGGATTAAACGGTTTAAAAGGATTAAATGATTTGATCCTTTTAATCCTTTTAATCCTCCAGAGCCTTTTGGTAGGTTCAACAGGGTTCCGGATAAAGTTCCGGGAGGCTTTGGTGCAGAGCCAGGTCAGGCTCAACAGGGCTCCGGGGTTCCGGAGAAGGTTCCGGGAGGCTTTGGTGCAGAGCCAGGTTAGGTTCAACAGGGTTCTGGTGAAGGTTCCGGAGAAGGTTCCGGGAGGCTTTGGTGCAGAGCCAGGTCAGGTTCAACAGGGTTCCGGAGAAGGTCTGGGAGGCTTTGGTGCAGAGCCAGGTCAAGTTCAACAGGATTTGTGGCCATTTAACTCACGGAAACCGAGCTGAAGTGTTTCCAGCGTTTGGCTTGGCAGCAGGCTTCAGAAAGATTAGTAAACATAAAACGTTGCGGCTGTTGGGCATACCACCGAAGCTTGTTTTCCAAAGACATTTGCTGTGGATGGAAATTGCGTGTCCCTTCAAAGTTGCAAGAATGCAGGGGTGAGGCATGTCACCCTGCCTTTGGCAGCATTGTAAGTGACAGCACACGAGATTTCTTGTAAAGAAGCAACACCCGGATGTTTGTTTGAAATTTCCTGGAACAAATATTTTTCGACAAGGGCCACATCACCACATGGGACTTTCAAAAAGCAATACTCTTGAGCTGCATTGACAGCTGGTGAGCCTCCATCCACATTGTGCAAACAGACAACATCACCAGAAGTAATTGTTGCCCCAGAAAAAAGTTTACAACGAGAGCTCTGCATGCAAGGCATTCCCACAGGAACCACGCCAGCATTGCATAGGAATGCCGTCATCTTCTTTGTGGGGCCCCCTTTGCATTTTGTAGGCAGGTGCCTTCTCTAAACAGTCTTGACTCTTCACCCAATGTATAGATGTGCCCTGCAATGACAGACTTCCTCAGAGAAGTTTCCCAATAGGTAGTGTTGCACAAGACATTCCCATGTTTTCTAGTGCCTTTGTGCTTCC
>CAMXCT020000738.1:0-14539 GCA_947184155.2 Cladocopium goreaui
AAATTCTACCCGAAGCAAAGGGTTAAAACCTGACACCTTTCCACGGCTGAGGTCATCCGCCCAGCCATTGCGCTCTCCCGCGCAATGTGCAGAGGTGAGCTGCACACCGTGTGCCACTGCATGATAACTGATGGCCTGTAAAACAAAAGCAAGAGGTGCCTTCAATGATAGCATCTTCTGCGTCGATGCGGCCACGGCAGCATTGTCGCACAACTGCCTCATAAGCAACACATGATGAGCCGGAGACTTGATCCCACGCACACGCCCTAGCAAGAGCAAAAGCTGCCCCAGAGCTTCGTATGAAGCTATGTAGGATTGAAGCTTCTCACAAATGAGCCATTCCGGCAAGTTCCACTTGCCCAAAGAAATGCTGAACCAAAAAACTTGATCTTGGCGCGCACTCTCTGCAGTAGGCGCCCACCAGCCACCCACACCAGCAACTGATGTGGTTGCAAATGCATCTGCTGCGCAAGGTATGAAACGACTCTTCAATACGTCTTAAGGGGATAGACTGATGCTTAGCCACAGAATTATAAAAAAGCTTGCATGCTCACATGGATGCCAAATTTGTACGGACAGAAACACTGCTGTAGTTGTAGAAAACACAATCTACCTGTCCTCGCTTCAAACGTGGAGACACTAAGGCATCCGCACCCAATGAAGACACGGCGCAGTTGGCGACAGCATGCAACACCCATCCTTGCTGTAGATCGCAACATTCCATGTGACCTGTCAAAGCTAACTTCGTGTCCAACAGTTGACGCAGCACCTCAAACTGATGGGGGGTAACTGATCTGAATACGCAGAGTGGTTTATACAGCAGATGATACAGAGCTTGTAGCCAAGGCCGCAGATGCACAGCACCACCCGAGTACCATAGCAAAAGACCAATAAGACGTTCAACAGTTTTGCGGTCCACCTTCTGTCCACTGGTGCAAAAAGGGCTCAACGCTTCCAGAATTTTCTGCGACTTGTCATCCGGCAACTGTATGTAACCAGATGAAAAGCAAAAACGCCATCCGATCCAAACTAGCTCGTCCCCCAACTTAACCTTCTTCCAGCTCAAAGGGACACCCAAAGCAGTCAGAAAGGCCAAGCAGGCCGAAGCAAGAAGTGGAGCAACATCCTTAGGAACCAACACCAGGCCGTCATCCACGTAAAGGAAGCAGGCGTGAGAAATCCAGAGAAATCTGTGCAACATCCTCACTAGCCAGGCCCCCACGCGAGACCACCAGTATGCCGAATACTTTGCACCGAAATAGCACGAACGGTAAACGAAAAAATCGTTACCCAGCGCGAAACAACCGAGCCCCTGTTCTTCAGGCTTGACACGAATCAGCTTGTGGGCCGAAGCAACATCAAAGCTCAGAGCAACCCAGGCCGAACCACTCCCGGACTCTGACAAAAATCTTTGCACGCTGCTCAAGCCAGGAAGACGCGCTTTCTCAGGACTAATGCAAGCTCGATTTGCTCCGCTGATACTTCCATCTCCAATCAGCCGAGGTTTACGGCCCGGAGCTTGTACAACGCCAAGGCGACCGGCAGCAACATTCGAACCCCACTTCTGCACTGCTTCAGCAGCACCACCAGGAAGAATGTAAGCAAAACCAGCAGAAACATCTTTCATGAACAATTCACGCGCGAGCTCAACATTGTCAGCAGCACTTTTCCAGGGAACAAGGTGAACGCACAATTCATTCTCGAGCTCAGTATCACAATCTTCTACTGCATCCCAAACACCGGATGCAGATATCTTGGAAAGAATGCCAGTGGGAACGCCCTCTGTCAACAACTTTGGCAAGTCTTTGTCCATGTCAGAAGTTGCACGTGTCAAAGCCCGCCAAATGTCCAGCAAAAAGGGCTGGTGAATTGGAATCTCACAGCTGCAAGGAAAACCTAGTGTGTCTAAAGCTTGTGCAAGACTACCTTGAAGCTGCCCCTGCTCAGATTCAGAGAACAAATGCTGTTCTGAGCCTTCGCTAATATGCCTCAAAAGCCGGGGCACAACACCCCAAGATCGCATCCAATGCAAAAACTTTCCGCGCAAATATTTCAACCTATCTACAGGTTCCTGAGGGTGAACCCAGCATGCTGTAGATAGGCGACCACCACCATCTGCGATGGGGATGGAACAAAAGGAAGCCAACGGGGAACTTTTCGCAGGAGCCAAATCTGCGCAACAATGCTGATCAAAACTTGCTTCTGGGCGGGCATCCCTTTGGCTGCCAGTGCCATATTGTACCTGAGTTGCCAAATCAAAACCGGAAGACGCAGCAGAGCGCACCACAGCATCCTGGGCAACAACAGTTCCATGATCCGCACAAAAATCCGACGCCAGCAATGCCATACTGACCGCAGCCGCTTCATCACCTGACCCTGGCCCTAGTCACTCCCGGTCCTCATGTGCAAACTTGCACTCATCACCAAACCTACACTTGCCATCCTTTTGCCATGCATGGCACTTCCTGCGCTTAACGGCCGGATCTGCTTTTCGGCGCTTCAATGGCACCCTGTCTCCCTGTTCTTTGTCCTGCAGCCGCTTGCCAGCGGCTGGGGTCTTTGTGGGCCCCTTGGGCAAATGCAACAGCTTGTGCCGCAATAAGTCTTCACGCACAACGCTATCCAAAGCATCTTCAAACGTGACATCATCATGGTACACCATGCGAAAGACCTCGCCCATGACTTCCTTGTCCGCCTCTTCTGCCTCGGTGGGGGAAATCAAACGAAAAGCAGTTCCCGGCCGCTTGGTGTAGTGGAAAAGAAAGCGGTTAACATATTTCATCCAGGAATGCAGGTGTCCCACCGAGCACATTGCATACGCATGAGCGCGAACACACAAACGATAAAAGATTTTCAACGGCGCGCTGAACAATTCCAGATCCCACTCATCCTCACACAAGCCAGCCGCTTCAGCCACAAGCTCAGCCATATCACGCTTGCGCACGCCGCGGCGAGACTGCACGTCATGCATAGCTTCCTCTGAAAGAACCTTTCTCCAGGGAGTCCACGCCCAAGACTTCGTTTTACACTGCTGCTGAATCATCTGAAGATATGGCAAAGCAGGCAGCACACCTGGATGAAGATGAACACCTGGATAATTGTCCCCGAATTTTTTGATCATACCTTCCCTGTCTGCTTCAGACAAGCGATGGCTAATGCCAACTGCCGGCTGCGAGAGGGGCAACAAAGGCAATAACGGCGCAGCAACCGTGCTGGGAGCAACAAAGGCAATAACGGCGCAGCAACCGTGCTGGGAGCTAACAATGACTCGCGCACGCGACGCAAGGCACCAGTCACTGGATGGAAACTCCAATCTTCTTCAGAGGCAATAGGGGGAGTCATACCCAGAAGCACTGACTTCGCGAACTTGTCCAAGTCAGTTTCGGTGCGGAAACAGCTTTGGAAAACAGTTTCATTGGCATATGTCTCCACCACTTTCTCCGCAACTGCCGAAATCACTCCAGCCTCTAACAACGTTGCCTTCCACGTATTTTCCATTGCACACATACAAAAAAAGGAAGACACACAAGGACGAAGGAACACAATCGCAGCAATGTATTGTTGCAAACTTAGCTGTTACTGGACGACTGGCGAGCAGCAACTTTTCACCAGGACCCAAAGGCATCTCCGCCTCGAATGAGCCAAGCCTAACTAGGCAAACCCATGGAACAGTAAACTAGCAAAACCTATCTAGGTCAAGCTAGGAAAAGGCCGCTGCCCGCTCTCAGGCAGTCCCGACCACGGACCCCAAACACTAATACCTGCACTCAGGTACAAAACATAAATCAAAATCCAACCGCAACGAAGCGGTATCTTCACTCGGCGCTATCCATAATCAAAAAACCCTGGCCCAAAACCAATCAGGAACTTGGTCCTTCTTACTGGCCGCTGCCCACTCTCAGGCAGTCCCGGCCCAACACCTTGGCCGCTACCCACTCTCAGGTAGTCCCAGCCCCACCTGGCCGCTCCCCACTCTGAGGTAGTCCCAGCCCCACACAACTGGCCGCTACCCACTCGCAGGTAGTCCCGGCCCCGGACCGCTACCCACTCTCAGGTAGTCCCGGCCCAACACCGCCAACCGCTCTCAGTTGGTCCCGGCGTTCCATTTTCCAGCACGCTGACCAAACGCAGTCAGCAACACGCCGCATGGGGCACATTAACAACATCCACGATGTCTGCATGAACGAAAACCTTCAAACCAAGGATTATCCGATCGCTTTTCAAAAGCCGCGTGCAATGTAGCACCCGGGCGACAAGCCAGGAACACAGTATCCTCATTGCCATCCACATGAATTGCTTTATGCGCCACACCTGATAATGTGTTCAGCAACCAAGGCCCTTCAAATTCCGCCGCATCTGACAAGAAATTTTCGCTGCCACAATCTGATTGATTATCCAAATCACTCAGCGCAGCACTCGAAGAGCTACTCCCACTTGAATCACTTTCTGTATCCGATTCTTGCCCTGCGCGCTCATGCATCAAGCAACCAACACCACGCTGCAGCGGAACCCCAGGCCGCCAACCCGAATCCAAAACTTTAAGCAGTGCCCGCTGGCAGTTAAGTTGCGGGGTGACATCATCCCGACTATATCGCTGCACACACTGAGAAAATCCATGATGCCTATGATGACCCTGCGCTGCACGCTCCACTGGGTCAACTTTGCATTGCAATGCCCAAGACAACAAAGTACATTTGAGAGAATGTAGCGAAAAGGTCCACGCAACTTCGCGTTCAAGCCCTGCAGCTAAGACCAGGCATCGCCGAAACTGCGCCAGCATGATGGTATAAGGCATGGGTTTGCCATTCCACCCTATGAAGAAATCCTGCGTAGGACGTTGCGCCCGAATTTCAGAAATCACGTTGAAGAGGACATCCCCCCAATTGCTTGCAGCGCAGCCACAGCGTAACACACCCCAAGGCATACCCCGAACCGAGGATTTGGTTCGCCAACACCACCCTCTGATAGAGGTAGCATCCGAGGTGATGGATTGTAAATCTAAACGTTGAAGATCTGACCATCTCAGACTACCCCAGGCCATAAGTAAGATGGCGCAAAGTAAAATTCGATCATCACCACTTGCACCTGCGACTACCTGCTCAAGTTTTTCTAAAGCAAAAAATGGTATCGGCACCGCTTCCTTCACTCTGCTGCGCTTCCACTTGTCACCTTTTTTCCAGCTCTGAATCATGGGCTCACGTAGCAATGTCTGCAAACTTTCCAAACTTAACTTTGCAGCGGCAAAAGTCATGGCGCTCAAAACCCCCAGAGCATTGCGCTGTCGAGCATTACCGCGGTCTTCAAGCGCGCCAACACTCAAACTTTCCAAAAAATCAAGCAAAGCTGATATTGGCGGAGCACCAGGCTGCAAATCATGTATAGAACAAAATGCTACCCACAAGCGCCATCCACTCAGATGGCGGCGTAGAGTGGCAGGTGCACGATCCAGAAACAATTGCCGCAAGCTCATTGCAGATGTCGATGAAAAATCACAAGCAGAAGCGCTCGAAGACGCCAATGTCCTGGCAAAACCTGCACAGATGCCTGCCAGGCGCGCACGCTCCTGATCCTCTGATGCGCGAGCTGTTCCCACCAGTTGAACCCCAAGCTTGCCAGACGCCAGCCTCACCGGCAGTGTGTCAGCACGCGCACGAGCCTCAATTGGATCATCCTTAGAATCAGTAGTGCCAACTACAGCCGATTTACGAACGCTGGGCAAGCACAATCTAGCAGGGGGCCGCGGCAAGCCCGTACCCACGGGCAAATAGGGCGCCCGGCGTACCTGCCTCCTGGGTCTTTCAAGCGGCATCAAAACAGCAAAAAGAAAAGAAACAGTTTCACAAATGATCAAGCCCGATGCATTCATCCACTGCAAGCTGCTGAACAAACATCCACAGGGCAGCAGCTGAAACACACATACCACAAAGGGCTTATGCAAGTGCAGCTGTAGTGTTGTTTCTTGCACTGAAAAGTGCAGGTGTCACTACTACTACTACTACTACTACTACTACTACTACTCCTACTCCTACTCCTACTCCTACTCCTACTCCTACTCCTACTCCTACTCCTACTGCTACTGCTGCTTCTGCTTGTGCTTCTGCTTCTGCTTCTGCTTCTGCTTCTCCTACTCCCACTCCTAGTCCTACTCTTGCTGCTGCTGCTGCTCTTCCTACTCCTTTTCCTACTCCCCCTTCTACTCCTAGTACAACTGCAGCTGCTGCTGCTACCATCATTGAAGTATTATTACTGTGATTTTTACTAGTACTACTGTTACTGCTACTACTATTTCTACTGCTACTGCATCTCCTCCTACTATTGCCATTACTGCTGCTGGTGCTGGTGTTTTTACTGCTCCCTCTACTAGCAGTGGTAACAGTTTTAGCAGCAATAGTAGCAGGAGGAGAAGTAATAGCAAGTAGGAGATAAAAAGAATATCAGCACAATTTGTATGCTATAAAGAACCCTTACGAAAGGGTACGGATCAGGCACCTTACGTAAGCACTCCCGATCCATATCACGGATCACCGCGGAGCGATCCATACCCGATTTTTGATTCGCACCCATATAGGTTTCCTATTTTTGAAACTTCCGCCACCGCCTTGTGCGGCACTACTGGTAGCAACGCCTTGAAACCGATTGGAAACACCAGTTGCAATGAGATTAGCTGAGAAACCATCGTTGTACGCTTGGGTCTCGCTTCGCAGTTTCGAGGCCAATATACGACTGGGGAACCCGCAGAAAAAGAGGGAGACCGTCGGGAGACCAATGACTTGGGCCTTGCTGGCTGAAGAGCCATTTGCCTGCACACCTCTCTTCACCAGCTTTGAAGGATCAACGGGAAACCAAAATACTTTTCAAGAAGAGATATGCACCCACAAAGTAAGTGAAAACATACTTGAAGCATGAAACACATCCATATCAACAACCAAGCACCGGCAGTTCCAACGTGGAAGGAAAACCCGAAAGCGAGGCCGCTCCAAAATACCTTTGGACAACGCCAAGGGGAAGGGAAACCAATGACTTGGGGTTCCCCAAGTGGTAATTTGGAGCGGCCCCGCTTTCAGGTCCTCCCTCTACACCACCATGTTTAAAGCTGCTGGCGCTTATTCAGGTAGCAGGATCACTTTAGAACACGGTCTGATGCATCACTTTGGAACACAGCCATTTTCGCATCACTTTGGAACACAAAATGAATGCTCGCTCGAATTTCAGCTTGCACTTGGGCCTGCTAACTGTAGCCACAATATAGCAGTACCCAGGGTTGCTTACTACAACTTGCATCCTGGGTGGCCTACCATCCATAAAATATGCCCCTACAAAATGCATCGGTGTTTTTTGAAGTATGTTCTCGATTAAATAGGCAACCCCAAATGGCATCATTAAAAAACGCAAGTCCGTCTTTTTTGGATATGCAAGTTGTAGCCAAGACTGGTTCCTGTCCCGGCCTTTCCCCAAGTTCACATTGTTTGTGTTTCCCAACATGCTAGTGTTTCTATTTGGCTTACACTTCATTTCGTAACGTGCAGTTTTAGCTGTAGCTTGATTTGGGGGTCTCCGCGGGTTTTATGGTTCATGTAGGCCGTAACCTGGTTTGCCCCCGGTTCCCAGGCCAGAATGCCCGTTCCCCACTGCTAAAACCCCATGGCTATGAGTGAGGGATGTGTTTTGGCTACTCAATATCCTTCGTTTGGAAAAAACATGGGCCTTCAAAGAAGGTGAAACCATCAGAACATGATGGTGGCAGGTAATGTTTTTTCTCTAGCATTAAGAGCAAAAACAACGGAAAATGGAACACCTAACATCAGGTTAGTGTGGTTTTGCAAACCATGAGCGAAAAACTTGATGGTGAAAAAGATCAAGCACACCCCAAAGTGCAACGTTGGCAAGCACATGCCATATATTTTCTCGCGCGATGCAAATTTGTTTTTAACCAGAGATTGAGGTTTAGCTGTACAAACAAATTCATCGCTGACGAAAACTTCAGACTGTAAAGCCCTACATCAGCAGGGACATTTGCATTTAATAACTCGCAAAACAACGTTCGCTGGTTTCATCTCAAACCCAGTCAACCGGAAACCGCGCCCGTAAAAGCACACATGTCCTTTTAAATGAATTTGGCGCTGTTGCGAAACGCGATTTTTTCCTTCAAAAGCTTTAAAAACATGATTCTAAAATTTCGCCGAAAACGCCGATTTCGCGTTTTTATGACTGTGGCAGCCTATTTTCATCGGATGATTTCGGCGCAGGACCAAAGCAAACCTTTTTCGTCAGAAGATGCGATTCAAATTTTCTACCGTCTTCTTGTGCAAGTTGGCATGGAGGCTGATGTACCTCCATTGCCAAGATCCGCAGTAGAGCAGTGAATCGCGGCTTTGAGATGACAAACTGTTGGGAACGTAACTTTTCAGCAACATAGCATCAAGAAGGTACTTGGAAGTTGTTTGAAGAGTTGGCAGCATAGCATCCAGGAATCCAGAACGTACTTGGAAGTTGATTGAAAAGTTGGCAACATAGCATCCAGAACGTACTTGGAAGTTGATTGAAAAGTTGGCAACATAGCATCCAGAACCTACATGTAAGTTGTTAGAATAGTTCGTAACAAAGCACATAAGATGTACTTGGAAGTTAGTAGAAGGGTTATCATGGTAACGTGAAAAAAAAAACGTACTTGCAAATTCGGGCAAGGCATTTCAAAAGCACACCGCACCCCACCAAAAAACGTTGGTTTTACGGGGATGGTTCCGGCCAGCTGGCACAAACAGTAGCGATAGAAGCCGCACCCGCGACGACAACAACAACAACAACAAAAACAAACAAACAAACAAACAAACAAACACACTAACACACTAACACACTAACAAACAAACACACTAACACACTAACACACTAACAGCAACAAGCAACAAACAACAACAAACAACAACAACCAACAACCAACATCCAAGAAACAACAACAAGAACAACAAGAACAACAACAACAACAATAACCCACAACAAACAACAAACAACAACCAACAACCAACAAACAACAAACAACAAACAACAAGCAACAAGCAACAAACAACAAACAGCAAAAACAACAACGACAACAACAACAACACCAACAACACCACCAACAACACAACAACAACACAACAACAACACAACAACAACACCAACAACACAACAACAACACAACAACAACACAACAACAACACACCAACACCAACAACACCAACAACACCAACAACACCAACAACACCAACAATTAATAAATAAAACAAACAAACAAATAAACAAACCAACAAACCAACAAACCAACCAACCAACCAACAAACCAACAAACCAACAAACCAACAAACCAACAAACCAACAAACCAACAAACAAACAAACAGACAAACAGACAAACAGACAAACAGACAAACAGACAAACAGACAAACAGACAAACAGACAAACAGACAAACAGACAAACAGACAAACAGACAAACAGACAAACAGACAAACAGACAAACAGACAAACAGACAAACAGACAAACAAACAAACAAACAAACAACATAACAACAAACACAATACACACACACAACACACTGTCAACCACCACCACCACCACCACCAACAACAACAACAACATCAGCATTAACACCAACACCACCAAGACCAACACCACCACCACCACCAACAACATCACCACGACCACCACCGCCGCCGCCGCCGCCACAACCACCACTACCACCACCACCACCACCAGCAACAACAACAACAACACAACACCAACACCAACACCACCACCACCAAGAACACATCAACACAACAACTACCACTGCCACTGCTACTGCTACTGCTACTACTACTACCACTACTGCTACTATTGCTTCTACTACTTCCACTACTGCCACGACGACTACTACTACCACTACTACTCTTCTACTTCTACTTCTTCTTCTTCTACTACTTCTTCTACTTCTTCTTCTACTACTACTACTACTTCTACTACTTCTACTAATACTACTTCTACCACCACCACCACCACCGCCACAACAACAACAACAACAACAACAACAACAACTAGTACTACTACTACTGCTACTACTACTGCTACTGCTACTGCTACTGCTACTGCTACTGCTACTGCTGCTGCTACTGCTACTGCTACTGCTACTGCTACTGCTACTGCTACTGCTACTGCTACTGCTACTGCTGCTACTCCTACTACTACTACTACTACTACTACGACTACTACTACTACTACTGCAAAAAAAAAAACTGCAGCAATCAAAACAACCACAACAAACAAAACAACCACAATAACAACAACAAACACCAACAAACAACGCACACCAAACAACACACACTTAAACAGCACACAACAAACACCAAACAACAAACACAAAACAACAAACACCAAATCAACAAAACACCAAACAACAAACGCCAAACAACAAATGCCAAACAACATACGTCAAACAAAAACAACAAGAACAACAAGAACACTAGCAACAACAGTAACAACAGCAACAGCAACAGGAACAGCAGTAACAACAACAACAGCAACAACAACAAAAACAACAAAAACAGCAGCAGCAGCAACAACAGCAGCAACAACAACAAAAACGACAACAACAACAACAACGACAACAACGACAACAACGACAACAACGACAACAACGACAACGACAACGACAACAACAACCAACAGCAACAACAACAACCAGCAACAACCAGCAACAACCAACAACAACCAACAACAACCAACAACATCCAACAACAACCAACAACAACAACAACAACAGCAACAGCAACAGCAACAGCAACAGCAACCAACAACAACCAACAACAACAACCAACAACAACCAACAACAACCAACAACCAACAACCAACAGCCAACAACAACCAACAACCAACAACAACAGCAACAAGAACAACAACAACAACACCAACCAACCAACCAACCAACCAACCAACCAACCAACCAACCAACCAACCAACCAACCAACCAACCAACCAACCAACCAACAACAACAGACAACAACAGACAACAACCGACAACAACCAACAACAACCAACAACAACCAACAACAACAAGAACCACAAGAACCACAAGAACCACAACAACCACAACAACCACAAGAACCACAACAACCACCGAACCAACCAACCAACCAAACAAAGAAACAAACCAAACAAAGAAACAAACCAAACAAACAAACCAAACAAACCAACCAACCAAACCAACCAAACAACCAAACAACCAAACAAGCAAACAACCAGACAACCAAACAAGCAAACAACCAAACCACCAAACAACCAAACAACCAAACAACCAAACAACCAATCAACCAAACAACCAAACAACCAAACAACCAAACAACCAAACAACCAAACAACCAAACAACCAAACAACCAAACAACCAAACAACCAAACAAGCAAACAACCAAACCACCAAACAACCAAACAACCAAACAACCAAACAACCAATCAACCAAACAACCAAACAACCAAACAACCAAACAACCAAACAACCAAACAACCAAACAACCAAACAACCAAACAACCAAACAACCAAACAACCAAACAACCATACAAACAAACAAACAAACAAACAAAAAAACAAACAAACAAACAAACAAACGAACAAACAAACAAACAAACAGTCACACAAACAAACGAACGAACGAACGAATGAACAAACACACAAACAAACAAACAAACAAACAAACAAACAAACAAACAAACAAACGACAACGACAACAACAACAACAACAACAACAACAACAACAACCGCAACCACAACAACAACAACAACAACAACAACAACAACAACAACAACAACAACAACAACAACTACTACTACTACTACTACACAAACACAAACAACAGCAGCAGCAACAGCAACAGCAACAACAGCAACAGCAGCAACAAGAGCAACAAGAGAACAAACAAGAGCAACAAGAGCAACAGGAGCAACAGGAGCATCAAGAGCAACAAGAGCATGAAGAGCAACAAGAGCAACAAGAGCAACAAAAGCAACAAGAGCAACATCAGCAGCAACAGACAGAATTGAACGGCTTCTGCGGGCCCAAACCCGTAGACAAGGTGGGTCAGGAGAGGCCTCTGCAGGCAGCAAGGGGGTGATAAGGGTGGAAGGGGCTTCTGCCAGCCCAGGCCCGCACACAGCTAATTGGGCGAGGGATTGCATTTTGCGGGCCCAAACCCAGACCCGTAGACGCGGTGGCCAGGGGGGTGGAAGGAGGGGCCCCCGTGCGGGCCCAGATCCGCAGTCGGCCTCTGCGGGTCCAGACCCGCAGACAGAGGAATCAGCGGGGGTTATGGGGTTTGGGGTTGGGCTTCTGACCCGCAGTCTGAGAAGGTCAGGGATGGAAGACAGGCATCGGGTTAGTTAGGGGCTGGCCCTTGCGGGTCCGGACCTGCAGACAAGCGGTGGGGGACAGGCCTCTGCGGGTCTAGACCCGCAGACAAAAGGTCAGGTGGTGGGGGGTGCAGACAAGGGGGTCAGGGCGTTGGGGGGTCAGGGTGTGGAGGACAAGGGCCTCTGCGGGTCCAGACCCGCAGATAGCGGGTCAGTAGGTTGGGGATTAGAGGGTCAGAAGTTGGCGGACAGCGTCTTCTGCGGGTCCAGACCCGCAGACAAGGGGTCAGTGGGGTGGACAGGAGGGCCTCTGCGGGTCCAGACCCGGAGACAAGGGGCCCAGGAGGATGGAAGAAGGTGCCTCTGCGGGTTTAAGCCCGCAGACCAAGAGGTCAGGAGGTTGGAGGTGGAGTTTCTGCGGGTCCAGACCCGCAGGCCAAGGGGTCAGGGGGTCGGGGGGTGGAGCTTCTGTGGGTCCAGACCCGCAGACAAAGGGTCAGGGGTGGAGGGCGGGGCCTCTGCGGGTCCAGACCCGCAGAAGGTGCCTCTGCGGGTCCAGGCCCGACCAAGGGGTCAGGGGTTGGCGGACAGCGTCTTCTGCGGGTCCAGACCCGGGGTCAGTGGGGTGGTCGGAAGAGCCTCTGCGGGTCCAGACCCGCAGACTAAGGGGTCAGGGGGTCGGGGGTGGAGCCCCTGCGGGTCCAGACCCGCAGACAAAGGGGTCAGGGGTGGAAGGCGGGGCCTCTGCGGGTCCAGACCCGCAGACAAGGGGCCCAGGAGGATGGAAGAAGGTGCCTCTGCGGGTCCAAGCCCCCAAGAAGTCAGGAGGTCGGAGGTGGCCCAGACCCGCAGACACGGGGTCAGTGGGGTGGTCGGAAGGGCCTCTGCGGGTCCACACCCGCAGACCAAGGGGTCAGGGGGTCCGGGGTGGAGCCCCTGCGGGTCCAGACCCGCAGACAAAGGGGTCAGGGGTGAAGGGCGGAGCTTCTGCGGGTCCAGACCCGCAAACAAGGAGGTCAGGGTGGGGGATAGGCCTCTGCGGGTCCAGATCAGGGGGGCTTCTGCGGACTAGGACAAAGGTATGAGAGTGAAATTGTTAGTCTAGGTATCGATCATTGGGAAAGTGCGTGCCACCATGTGCTAATAGTACTGACAGAATCCATATGTTTGCCTTTGCCTTAAGTGCTTTGGAGCAACCCCCAACCAGAATTATAAATTTGAAACTTTACTGTAATGATATAATTATAATCTGATTAAAGGTGGTTTACTTGTATGCTATGCGGCTATGCGCGATAATTTGCCACTGGAGTCAGGGAGCACCAAATGTTTCTGGTTTTGGTTGAAATTAATGTATTCAAGGTAGTCCGATCCCAAATCAATGAAGGGTGATGAACTTCCAACACCAAATCTAAAAACGTCGTCGTCGTCGTCGTTGTTGTTGTTGTTGTGGCTGTTGGTTCTTGATTCTTTGTTGTTGGTTGGTGGTTGGTGGTTGGTGGATGGAGTGGTTGTTGTCCTTGTTGTGGTGGTTGTGGTGGTTGTGGTGGTTGTTGTTGTTGTTGTGGTTGTTGTCGTTGTTGTGGTTCTTGTGGTTCTTGTGGTTCTTGTGGTTCTTGTGGTTCTTGTGGTTCTTGTGGTTCTTGTGGTTCTTGTGGTTCTTGTGGTTCTTGTTGTTGTTGGTTGTTGTTGGTTGTTGTTGGTTGTTGTTGGTTGTTGTTGGTTGTTGTTGGTTGTTGTTGGTTGTTGTTGGTTGTTGTTGGTTGTTGTTGGTTGTTGGTTGGTTGTTGGTTGTTGTTGTTGTTGTTGTTGTTGTTGGTTGTTGTTGGTTGTTGTTGGTTGTTGTTGGTTGTTGTTGGTTGTTGTTGGTTGTTGTTGGTTGTTGTTGGTTTGTTGGTGGTTGTTGGTGGTTGTTGGTGGTTGTTGGTGGTTGTTGGTGGTTGTTGGGTTGTTGTTGGTTGTTGTTGGTTGTTGTTGGTTGTTGTTGGTTGTTGTTGGTTGTTGTTGGTTGGTTGTTGTTGGTTGTTTGTTGTTGGTTGTTTGTTGTTGGTTGTTGGTTGTTGGTTGTTGGTTGTTGGTTGTTGGTTGTTGTTGTTGTTGTTGTTGTTGTTGTGTTTGTTGTTGGTTGTTTGTTGTTGGTTGTTGGTTGTTGGTTGTTGGTTGTTGTTGTTGTTGTTGGTTGGTTGGTTGG
>CAMXCT020000738.1:14639-87139 GCA_947184155.2 Cladocopium goreaui
TGTTGTTGGTTGTTTTGTTCGCGGTGGGTGGTGGGTGGGTGGGTGGGTGGGTGGTTGTCGGTTGTTGGTTGCTGTTGATTGTTGATTGTTGATTGTTGTTGTTGATGATTTTTTTTTATTGTTGTTGTTGTTGTTGTTGTGGTTGTTGGTTGTTGGTTGTTGGTTGTTGTTGCTGTTGTTGTTGTTGGTGGTGGTGGTGTTGGTGGTGTTGTTATTGGTGTTGGTGTTGTTGTTGGGTTGTTGGTGGTGGTGGATTGTTGGTGGTGGGTTGTTGTTGTTGTTGCTGCTGCTGTTGTTGCTCTTGTCGTTGTTGTTGTTGTTGTTGGTGGTGGTGGTTGTGGTCGCCGTGGTGACGGTGGTGGTTCCGTGTTGCGAATTGCAGGGTGCGTGTTGTGTGTTGCATATTTGTTTGTTTGTTTGTTTGTTTGTCTGTTTGCTTGTTTGTTTGTTTGTTTGGTTGGTTGGTTGGTTGGTTGGTTGGTTCGCTGGTTGGTTGGTTGTTGGTGCTGCTGCTGCTGCTGCTGCTGGTGGTGGTGTTGGTGTCATTTTTGTTTCTGTCTTACAGAGGTTTAATACTTTTAAAATAGTTACTAGTTGATGAGTGCCCGACCCAACGGTTCTTTCATATGTGTTTTGTTGTCATTTGAACATCTTCTTGTATCGCATTGTGCATGAAATTGGGGTGTGAAGCCCCAGCAACGGGGTTGCTAGACCACTGCTGGTCCTTTGTCTTATTGCAATGCAACGCAAGGCAAACACTGATGGCAAATAAACAGCTGATGTGGATGATGACAATCAAACAGGTTTACATAGACCTTGTGTGTGGATCGGTTCCTTTTCTTTGAGACGAAACTAGTGAATATTGTTCTGTGAGTTATTAAATGAAAACGTCCCTGCTGATGTAGGGCTTTACTTTCTGAAGTTTTCGTCAGCGATGAGTTTGTTTGTACAGCTAAACCTCAATCTCTGGTTAAAAACAAATTTGCGTCGCGCGAGAAAATATGGCATGTGCTTGCCAACGTTGCACTTTGGGGTGTGCTTGATCTTTTTCACCATCAATTGTTTCGCTCATGGTTTGCAAAACCACACTAACCTGATGTTAGGTGTTCCATTTTCCGTTGTGTTTTTGCTCTTAATGCTAGAGAAAAAAAACATTACCTGCCACCCGCAAACTTGAAAAAGAAGAAAACGTAAATGAACGGTCCATGGTTGACTCTGAAATACATGGCTTGCCAACTGCAAATGCCCCAGCTTGCTGCAAAATAGCACGTCACGATTTGCCAACTGGAAAAAAACGATCTCGGAGAGAGTAGGGCAAGGAAATTTCATAAGACTTAAGGTCAGAAACGCAGGAAATTTCATAAGACTTGAGGTCAGAAACACAGGAAATTTCATAAGACTTGAGGTCAGAAACACAGGAAATTTCATAAGACTTGAGGTCAGAAACACAGGAAATTTCATAAGACTTGAGGTCAGAAACACAGGAAAATTCACAAGACTTGCGGTCAGAAACACAGGAAATTTCATAAGACTTGAGGTCAGAAAACGTATGAAATCTGCGAAATGGTTTCATGGAATGCATGTGTTTCATCTCGCTGTCCCATTGCAAGCGTAGATTCTGTCGACATTTGAAAGCCAACAAGCATGTGGATCTGTTCTATATATTTCTGAAACATTGTTGGTTCTTCCGCAAGATACCTTTGATACATTGTTTGTTTCTTCCTCTGGGCCCTCTGCCAAATCTCATTTCTGGAAAATGGAGGCCAAAAAAAGGCTCACAAACCCCTGGAAGCCACCCGCGGGTATAGCAAACACATGTGGGGCTCGAAACCCGCAAATGTGCTGATATCAGCGTATAGTGCAAATAGCACGTCACGACACTTCATTCAAACATATTGCGCCTTGGCACTTCAAGATTTTGTCCCTTTCGAGTGAACCCTGAAGTTCCGTCTGCACAATTTTGGAATAGAAAGTTGAAAAAAAAACATATCATCACATGACATTTCAACAAAATCTCGATAAATTATGGTGAATGTATATCTGTTTCCTGGATACCCAAAATCGTCTAGAAAATGTCTTGCACAATCAATTTGGTTCCTGATGACAATCTAGCACCTGTCTAGTCTAGAAAATAACGTGGAATAGAAGGCTCAACTTGGCCCTGGGTGTGGTGTTGGTCCCGTTGGGCACCAACTCATTAACATAGCACCCGGCGCCGTTGAGCTAATAATTTGTGCATCCCCCAGGAAATGGAGATCAAAAAATTGCGATGGGTGCCAACATGGCACCTGAAGGAGACTGACCTAGCTAGAATATGCTAGAATCAGGAAGGCAGAAATACTATGTTAGCATCAATTTGCTCAGAAAAAATCAGAAAACATGTCCATACCCCTCACAGCACTATGAAAATTTGTTCTTGAACATGTTGTACAGCTGCCATGTTAGGTGCTCATTGTTCCCCATAGCTCATTCCTGAACTGGTAAAGGTCTGGGGGTGCTATGTTAAGCACATACGAGCGCCGTACTTAAGTCACATCAGGCGGGAAAAGTCACATCATCCACATGGCAAGGCGGCGATACAGAAAAGTCACATCAGGTAGTGGGAAGTCACATCAGGGAAGAAGAATCACCAGGCACAGCAGCAGGTAAGCAGCAGCAAGCAGCAGGCAAGCAGCAGGATCATCTGACTCGTGGAAGTAGTATTCGCCATGTTCCCAAACACAGCACGAACACTAACTTGACACTTTTGGGGATGAGCCCTTATGGAGCCGCGGCAGATGCTAGGTTAGTAGGAATATGATCACATGAAACTGCAAGATTTCAGCTGCTATGTTAGCAGTTTTCAACGAAAAAAACGAAAACTATATAACATATTGCATGTTTTTTTTGCAACAACATGGTTTTCACGAGGGTACACCTTAAAATCGTGGAAATGTCACGGAGGATTCCTAACCTACGATTCAAAATGCAAAACCTACCATTTGAATAGACCATTCTATCATGTTGATAAAGTCAGCCAAAAATTGATAAGATCAAGTCCCCTACAACTTGCACCTCGTTTTGGCCCAGGCTCAGTTTCCTACAAAATGAGCCCATCCTACTTTGGCCAATTTTGAAACCCTACAAATTGCCTATGGGATCTCAAAAGCTAGGGAACCCAAGCAAACCATTTTTGTAGCCAAAATTCAATCCCCCATCAAAATGATACATATCATCGAAACAAGGCCAACCACACAGACATGAGATTTACTGACAGACGCAATACTTTGGAACCCTGGCGCGTTCCAAAGCGAGAACAGGACCAAAAAACAACCTCCTATGTCGTTGGAACGATGTTACCAAGTGCCACGCCTGCCACGCAACATGAAGGTCGATGTCCAAAAGTGCCACGCCTGCCACGCAACATGAAAGTCGATGTCAAAAAACGCCACGCCTGCCACACAACATGAAAGTCGATGTGAAAAAGTGCAACGCCTGCCACGCTGATCATCTCTAATTCATGTTCCAGTGGGGTGGGATGGGGTGGGTAAGGTGGGGCGGGGTGGGGCGGGGGGGGGGGGGGGGTGGCAATAACGTTCATGCTCTTGTGCACACACAGGCACGGCAACCTCATCATCTTTCTTGCTGTCCAGCACACACAGGCACTGCTCATTCATGATCAGTTACCGGTGGGTTGAGGCGGGGTAATAACGTTCCTGTTCTTGTGCACACACAGACACAGCAACCTTACCATTTTTCCTGCTGTCCAGCACACACAGGAACTTCTCATTCATGATCAGTTACCGGTGGGTTGAGGCGGGGTAATAACGTTCATGATGTTCATGTTCTTGTGCACACACAGGCACGGCAAACTCATCATCTTTCTTGCTGTCCAGCACACACAGGCATTGCTCATTCATGATCAGTTACCGGTGGGTTGAGGCGGGGTAATAACGTTCATGTTCTTGTGCACACACAGACACAGCAACCTTATCATCTTTCTTGCTGTCCAGCAAGCACAGGCACTGCTCATTCATGATCAGTTACCGGTGGGGTGGGGTGGGGTGGCGTAATAGCGCTCATGGTCCTGTGCACACACACGCACAACAACCTCATCATCTTTCTTGATGTCCTGCAGACACAGGCACTGTTTTTTCATGATCAGTTACCGGTGGGGTGGGGTGGGGTGAGGTGATAACGTTCATGTTTTTGTGCACACACAGGCACAGCAACCTCATCATCTTTCTTGCTGCCCAACAGACACAGGCACTCCTCTTTCATGATCAGTTACCGGTGGGTTGAGGTGGGGTAATAACGTTCATGTTCTTGTGCACACACAGACACAGCAACCTTATCATTTTTTGCTGTCCAGCAGGCACAGGCACTGCTCATTCATGATCAGTTACCGGTGGGGTGGGGCGGGGTGATAACGTTCAGCAACCTTATCGCAATACCACATAACAAACATGCACACCCACCCGGCGCCCATACATACACACACACACACAAACGCACACATTACCAACATTTACGCTGCGTGTATACAACCCTTCGCCGATCGTTAAGAAAAAACAGGATCAACACACTGCATTTTTACGTAATGGTGATGATAATGATGATGCTGATGATGATGATGATGATGATGATGCTGATGACGACATAGAAGAAGCATGATGATGATGATGATGATGATGATGATGATGATGATGACAATGACGATGATGATGATGATGGTGGTGGTGCTGATGGTGCTGATGGTGCTGATGAAGCAAAAAAAAAACTATGTTCATGACAAAAAGAAGAAATTATGATGATGATGATGATGATAATGATGATGATGGTGATGCTGATGATGATGTTGCTGCTGATGATGATGATGACGATGCGGAGGAGGAGGATGGCAAAGAAGAAGAATAAGAAAAAAAAAAGAAGAAGAAGGGGAATGCTGATGATGGTGAGGAAGCTGATGATGATCAATGATGATGATGATGATGATGATGATGATTATGATGATGATGACGAATCGCAAGCAACGGTTGGCTTCGGGGACCCGCATCAAGGCTGTGAGCACGCTGGCCCGTGAGATGTGATCGTAGGCCCCGATGCCATCGACAGAAACAATGGCCTGGTCTAGGTTGAGTTCGGCCGTGGCTGTCAGCGCTCGGAGGACACTCTCTGTGCCAGCCCGGGTGGACAAGGCAAATTGCCATGGATGACAAGCCCGCTGGAAAGCTGATGCATATTGTTGGGCCAAGGATCGCGACACCAGTCGCCGCAAAAAATCGCCAACGACTAACCCTCGAATGCCTCGGCTGGGCTGTGTGTGGCGGCAACTGTTCTGGCTGGCATTGGTGCAAGTGGCCGGATGGATGGCCACAGACCCATCGCCGCTCCCTGCGTCTCAGGTCGATGGCTAAGGTTCTGGACCCATGTTGGGGGCATGATGGCGCTGAAGGTACGTTGCGCAGAAGTTCATTCTCGGGTGTGATGTTGGCACTGCACCATAAGTAGGTCCACTCACGGTACCATGCGCCGGTGGAACGGCAATAGGCGGGCGCCCCTTGCATGTGCCTACCAGGTAATTCTCGCCATGCAGCATCGTCTTCAGGACGTGAAGGGTCAACCAAAAGAAGTCGATGGCAACAGAGTGGCAGGGTATGGGCTGGTGCTGGTGGTGGCTGTGTTTTTTGCAAGCGGCTGGTGTGAGGGGGCCGTGTGTCAATTGTGGCAAGTGGCGCGGGTAATGCGACACTGTGGTGCTGGCATTGGGCATGGGCCGAAAGGTCGGAAGCATCGTCCCATCGGTGTCGGCACGTGGGGCACGGGGGTCGGAGGCGCTCGACGATGAGGTGGGCAGCGCATCCGGTCTGGAGCGTGTGTTGGCAATGTGGCCACACAAATCTTGAACTCTGACCCGTGGCCTCCGGGCGAACGGCTGTGAGGCAAATTGGGCAAGTTTCTTCCGATGATGAGGCTGGTGGTTGCTGGCTGCGTGCACTTCGCAAGTAGGGTGGGGCGCTGGGCTGGTTCCAAGGAAACGCTGGCAGGTTCAGGGTTCCTGGCTGGCGGGGTGCGGTCGAAGAATGGCACTTCATTTACTGACGGTGCTGCCCGTGTGAGGTCGATGACGCCATTGGGGTGTGCCATGAGGAGGACGAGCCACGAAAGAAACAGGATGGGCAGAGGAGGACATGCCAAAGAAGAATTGGAAAATCCAAAAGCAACGCTGTTTTTATACTGGCCAGCGTCCAGATGTGCACAGTCCACGCGTATTTTTGTTTTTGTTTTTTTCGATTTGTTTCTCTTGATCAAAGGGTGGGGTGCCGGCTCCCCAATCCAAGTTTGTAAGATATAGGCCGGTCTCCGTCCGATCCGGTCTCCCAATCCGATCCGTGACAACACGGCTGCTTTTATACTGGCCGGCCTCCAGATGTGCCAATGGCGCCTTGTTTTTGAGGTGGTTGCAGGCTGCACCAGGGAACGTGAATTGATCAAAGCGAAACTTGATGTTAAAAACAATTTTGGCAATGGAAACTGTGTGTTTGCCCGTGCTGACTACACAATGTTCGGCGTGGTTTGAATATATTTATTGGGGGCGATAACAATACTCAGTTGGGAGTAAGGTTTCGCGGTGATTCTTTGGCCGAACTATGATGGAAACAAAAACAAATCAGATTCGCGTCACACAGTCCGAGTGTCTTTAAGAGCCACCGACTGCATGAAAACAGTTCAGGGTGAAACGGATATTTCTGTCCTCAATCACAGGTTGATCGTGGCCCAGCGGCCAGTCTTTCTCAGCGCAAGAACAATCGCTTTAAAGTTTTGTCCCGCTTATTCAATCTCAGTGTGAAACACTGGGACCTAGCACGTGACTACCGGAGTTCACTGTTCTTAAACATAGGGAAAGCGTTCAAATTGTTGTTTTCGCGTTGTTTTTTTGCGGCGGAAGTGAACCGAAACCCTGCTTTATACTGGCCAGGGTCCAGCTGTGCACAATCCTGGAGAAGAAAAATCAACGATGCAGTGGGGGGCCTCACCCTCAACGTGGAAAGCCCAAACATCGCCAAGGGGGGAGGGACCACACACGTTCGCGGACGCCGACGCAAGGAGCATCAAAAGACTGCACGCGAAGGACCGCATAACGGCGGAAGGGGTTGGGGAGGTTCGACTTCGGGTTCGGAAGGGGCTCGACATGATGCCAGAACAGTTGCTTGTCGGAGGGACGGGGGCGATGCTGACACTTTGTGTTGGGCTAGGAGCCGGATGAAGGTGATGACTTCCTCACTCCACCCCCCTGTTGCAATCCCAAGTACAACCAACCGAGACCGGCCACTGTCCGTGAGTTCAGGGTATGTTCGGGACTTGGCTGGACCATACTGTTTTCCCTGCCAGGCATCGCCTTTGCCGCGACCATCTCGAAATGCAGTTTTTGGCAATATTTAAATATTTTTTTCATGACGGATAGGTTATCGTTAAAATATTTGGGGAAAAATTCGAAATGTAGTTTTTGGCAATATCTTATAATTATATATTTTAAAGGGGGATTGAACAAAAACGTGAAAGCATTGTTTCTTTATTATTAGGGTTTTCATTGTGATATTAGTGGCGCTCTAATACAAATTACCATCTTTCCGAAAATAGATCACCGAGTTTACCATTTGTGGAGGGCCTGTTTTGGCAATAGGATATAATAAGGAGAAAAAATTAAGCCCTCGCTGGGAAATTTCAAATGGTGAAGTTCACCACTTATGTATGTGTATGTCCCTGGGGGCTACTTCTAGGCTGACCCTAGCGAGCTAGGATGCATGTTTCGCAGCGTAATGTATGTTTCATGATCCACAAGTTTGTGTACACTTACAAAAAATACTGCTTCAAAACATTGTTTCGGCAAAAAAGGAAACGTAACAAACAGCCGCCATATATGTTTATGTTTCACCACAAAAGTTTTTAGCATATTGCTACCAGTCCATGTGTAAAAATAACTTTTCAGGAAACCAGAAAACAACTAATTACGTGGATCCCAGAGAAGTAATGTTTACCAGCCCCGGGGGTGTGGTGTGAATTTTTTTAGGAGGCCTGAGAGCAACTAGATGAAGTCTACAAAAGTAAAGGCAAGCAATGTTTTAATGTCTACCAAACCCGGTGGGTGTGATGTAATTTTTTAGGAACCTAAAAACAACTACATGGATTCCAGGAAAAAAAAAGTAACAGACGAGGCTAGAAGGAAACTACTTGGATCCTAGACAAGTACAGACAAGTAATGCTTACCAGCCCTAGGGGCGTGGCGTGAACTTTTAGGAGGCCTACATGGATCGCAGAAAAAATGGAAAAGTAATATTTGCCAGCGCATGATCTTTTAGGGGACCAAAAAGATACCCCTTGGTTGCTCCTAGGGGGGGTCCAGCCCCTGAAATAGTAGACCCCAGTGGCTGTTTTCCAGAGGGGCCTGACCCGCCCATACCCCTTTTGAGCATTTCTGAATGGATAAAATCTAGGGGCCCAAGTCTAGCATTCATAAACCAAACAGTTTTGCTACTAGTAACACTCAACTTGGACAAGGGAACCAATACTTTGGAGCATTTTGGACGTTCAAAAATGATCAAAGGTCAGGCCCCTCAAAATATTTTGGGCATGTTGTGAATATTTAGGACATACATGTTTTATCTGTGAATCGTATGAAACCATGGACCTCCTGGATTTTAGCCATCGATTTTTTCTGCATGCCTCAGATAAGCTGGCCACTTTGAAAGGTTTTCAACGGAGATAAAGTTGATAAACATGTCATAACTATCTTCCCAAGAACACAATTTCTGCGCACCTTTAACGCCAGTTTTCTTAGAGAGATTCATCTATCAAGGTTAGCGGGTACAGATGTTATTTTCAGGTTTCCCCTCCAAGTTTCAAGAGCAAAGATTGGACAAGGCGAGGTGTTGGTTTCCAAGATTTGGTAGCCTTTTTTGGAATCAATTTCAGTGCGTCCTTGATGTGCAGGAGACTTGTTCTGGATTTACTTTTAACAAATATGATAAAGGTAAACATTTCAGAACTGTCCCAAGTAAATAAACTTAGTGCAAGTTTTTTGACGCCAATTTTGCAGATATCTCAAGGTTGGGCACACAGGCTTTATTTGCTGGAACTGAAGATGGACAGGGTGAGATGCTGGTATCCAGGATTTGGTTGCGTGCTTTTTGAGATCAATTTCAATATTTGTCCTTGATGTGAAAGTTCAACAAAGAATGACGTTCAAAAGAGATAATATTGACAGGGTTTCCGTGGCGCGAAAGCTGATAAACATGCCACACGTTTCCCAAGAAAAAAATGTGCACCTTTGGTTGATGCCTGTTTTGCAGAGGGGTTCATCTATCAAGGTTGGGGACATGGATTTTACTTCTTCTTGGTTTTTTCCTTCAAGCTTCGCCCCGCTAGGTCGAAGCAGCTATCCGGGAACAGAAGAAACACAGGATTTGGCAGCCTTTTTTGTTTGGGTCAAATTCAATATTTTCATCTCAAAGTTCAAAAACAATAAAGTTTCAAGGTGAGGAAATTTGTAACGGTGAGTTTGATAAACATGCCAGCAATGCTCAACACAATAAATTTAATACACCTTTGTTACAGTTTGATGCCAGTTTTGCAGGGAATTCATCAATCAAGGTTGTTTTTTCCCTTTCCAATCCAAGGTGTAGGTTGGACCTAAACTGAAGGGGGCTGGCATCTGAAAATAAAATAGATACCAAGCCTCAAGTAAGATAAACATAAAATTCAAAGGCCCAACCTTCATAACATCAAAAGGCCTAACCTCAAGTTGGGATCAGATAAAATCCAAGGGCCTCGCCCCTCTTGAATCCTCTTTGGAATCGAATGCCCTTGAGGGGCCCTGGGGGGGCCCTGGGGGGGTCGGAGCCCTTGGCATTTATCTCACACATAGGGCCACGATAAAATCTAGCAAGTGTGCTGCTAAAATCTGGGGCCCAATCTTCAAATTTACTCAAAAAACTAAAACATATATTCTGCACCTCAGGGGCTGGAGCTCCTAAATCTCGTGGGAACTGCAATCAAAGTAGGTTGGAGCTAAAATCAAGGGGCTGAACCTTTGAAAATAAAAGATAGGTGCCAAATCTCAAGTAGGATGAAAATAAAATTCAATGAGCCCAACCTTCCAAAGATAAAATCAAGGTGCCTGACCTGAGATAAAATCCAAAGGGCTGGACCCCCCCCATGGGTCCTCCTTGGAAGCGAGTACCCTTGAGGGGACCTAGGGGGGTCCAGCCTCTTAGAATTTATCTCACACTTATGATCGAGATAAAATCTAGCATGTCTGCAGATAAAATCAAGGGACCTATCGTCATTTTTACTAAGGCTTAAAAAAAATAGCCATGCACCCCAGGGGCTGGAGCTCCTAGATCTCAGCTGGGAGCTAGCAACGGGTATCAGAAAGCAACTATACACCAGAAAAATATAGAAAAGTAATGTTTACCAATCCCCTGGGGTGTGATCACACATGCTTTGAAACAAGTGTGATGAATACATGCAACCCCGCCAGGTGGTTCACAAACTTTGTGGATGTTGGTTGAAACATGTATAGCCAAAGAGAATGCTAGAAGAAAACAGGCATTATATAACTTCAAAAATTCAGACAGCATAGCCCAAACAGTGGGAATGCCGGAATAAAATGTATGTTTGAAACATCTTCCAACCAATACGAACTAAATTTGAACAATGATTTTGCAACATGTGGTTCCATTTTTTTTTTTCCCTGTAGGTGTCCGGTCGGTTGGGACGGGCCGCCAGCGTCGTATTGGCGCGGCAGCCCCGCCGTCGCCGTTTTAGCGGGCGGGGAGAGGGAGGCGGCTGGGGCCCGCTGGCAGCTCCCAGCGCGTGTCAGCCAGCAGGTCGGGGAGGTCCGGCGGAGTGCCCGTGAGCGTGTCCCCTGCGGGCGGCAGTTCCAGGAGGCTGGTCGCCAAGTTTTGGCACGGTTCCTTCCCCTTCTATGGATGCTGTGAACTACAGGTCCATGAAAGTTTTGTTTTTCGCGTTTGGGGGCGTTTGGGGTTATCAACATCGATTTCAGCAGTCGCACGACGCTATGCTTAAAACACGCAAATACCATGTTTGGAACCCAACAATATCAACAATAAGAATTTCACCACTCGGACTGTACGAGGCAGCCGGGCAAGTAATTTCACGTTCGTTCAAATTGATTCACGGGAATATTGGATGTCAAGATCCTTTGCTTGAAAGGCCCCATCAAGGTGGAACAAACAAAAATACAACATCAATCAAAACACGATGACGATAACACCAAAAGGTTGTATGTTACATTTTTCTGCAATTGTTTTTGCATTCCCAAGGGTTTGTTTAAAAAAAAACCGCCGAGAACGTTCAGCAACAAGGTTTTCCAAAGGGTTTCTTTTCAAAAACATCATTAAGGGACGTGTCACATGCAGCCCCGAAACCATAGAAACACACATGTTTCCCCCCGAAACATGTTTGTAATCATCTCGCTTGATAATCTTACAATACGCGATCTACCTCAAGCAACGTGACAATCAAACACACCCGCCGGCATCGCCAAACATACCAGACAGTTTGGATGCAAGTGGAAAGTTGAGGAAAAATAGTTTTCCGTGGAAGGCATGTGACACGTTCATTGTAATGCACGATCTACGGTGCTTTGTTCAAATACCTGAGTTGCGCATGCAGGACTAGACGTGGAGTTCAGCAAAATGTGGATCGACTTCAAGTTTTGGAACATGCCATTGCTAGAATATGTTTGCAAAATCAACTGATATGTTTTCACCCAAAGATGTTCGGCTGAGTCCTTTTTCATTTGTGCCAAGCTCCGTTTTTTTTTTCGGTCAAGGATTTGTGCAACTACAAGATGTACCAAAGGCAACCCGAGAGGGCCGCTCAATTTGAATAACTTTCCAGCCATTTGGGAACCACCATCAACCATCGTTTGAGCTGCTGACTTGTTTCCATTGAATCCTACCCTATGGTATGTTTTCTCATTTGTACCTGTTTCACCGAAAAAGGCGAGCAGAAGCGCAGCTACTTTGGGCGGTGTCAATTTCTCGGAAAATCACTGTTGTGTTGTCTAAAGAAACGAGCTGAATTGTAACCTCCACCACGAAGAGCTGTGCATGTCGGATTTCCTTGTTTTGCTGGTAACTGGCCTTGGGACTTCAAATACGGCAGTGGTTGAGGAGTAGATTTTTATATAGCCCCTCTATCCCGGCACACCCCTTGCTTCGAAACCCCTCTACATTTTTTTGCTTGTTCCAAGGAGGCACCAATCTTGGCACACCTGCCTACAGGCCCCCTGTCTAGGCAGACCATCGAGTTCGCATAAAGGGGTTCATGCCCACACCCCCACTCTAGGCAGACCCTTTGAATTTGCCTACAGGCCCCTCTTGCCTAGAGGCCCCCCTCTACACTCATCCTTGGAACTTGCCCAGAAGCCCCCCCTCTAGGCAGACCCTCTGACGTAAACCATTTGCCTAGAACCTCCCCCATCTAGGTAAACCCATGCCTGGATATAGAGAAAAATGAGTTATAGGACCGGATAACCCTACATGTCAATGATTTCTCCAGACTTAGACTGAGCACACAAAAACAACAAGGGAAGAGGAAGTATGAGGGTGATGGAGAGGTGATGGTGGGTGAGTTTGTGTATGTATGTATGTATGTATGCATGCATGCATGCATGTATGTATGTGCATGTACAGGTGTGTCACTTTGGTAGTGTGTTAACAATATGTGTACCGGGTGTAAGAATATACGTGATGTACATGCGGATGTTATACATATGTGTATGCGTGTGTGAGGTGATATTATTTTCGTGTGATGTGAGGCTGGGGGGTAGTAATGTAAATGTATCTATCTATCTATCCATCCATCCATCTATTTATTTTTCTATCTATCTATCTGTCTGTCTATCTATTCATCTATTCATCTATTCATCTATCTAGCTATCAAGCTATCTATCCATTTCTCTTTCTATCTACCTACCTAACTATCTATCTGTCAATCTATCTATCTATCCTTCTATCTTTCTAGCGCCAAAGCCCCCGCCTGCCACGCAAATAAAGCCACCGGCAGAGCGGCAGGGACCAAGGAACACCGGAGAGGCACCGGGGCGTACATCCGACCCCTTTGCAGTGCGCCAAGTCCCGCGCCTGCCGCGCCAAAGCCACCGGCAGAGCGGTGGAGACCAAGGGACACCGGAGGGACACCGGGGCGTACATCCGACCCTTTTGCAGTGCACCAAATCCCGCGCCTGCCACACAAAAACCACAAAGGCGGCGGAGACCAAGGGACACCGGAGAGGCACCGGGGCGTACATCCGACCCCTTTGCAGTGCACCAAGCCCCGCGCCTGCCACACAAAAACCACAAAGGCGGCGGAGACCAAGGGACACCGGAGAGGCACCGGGGCGTACATTCGACCCCTTTGCAGTGCGCCAAGTCCCGCGCCTGCCGCGCCAGGCCACCGGCAGAGCGGTGGAGAACAAGGGACAACCGGAGGACACCGGGGCGTACATCCGACCCCTTGCAGTGCACCAAGTCCCGCGCTGCCACACAAAACCACAAAGGCGGCGGAGACCAAGGGACACCGGAGAGGCACCGGGCGTACATCCGACCCCTTTGCAGTGCACCAAGTCCCGCGCCTGCCACACAAAAACCACAAAGGCGGCGGAGACCAAGGGACACCGGAGAGGCACCGGGGCGTACATCCGACCCCTTTGCAGTGCACCAAGTCCCGCGCCTGCCACACAAAAACCACAAAGGCGGCGGAGACCAAGGGACACCGGAGAGGCACCGGGGCGTACATCCGACCCCTTTGCAGTGCACCAAGTCCCGCGCCTGCCACACAAAGCCAAAGGCGGCGGAGACCAAGGGACACACCGGAGGCACCGGGGCGTACATCCCCCCTTTGCAGTGCACCAAGTCCCGCGCCTGCCACACAAAAACCACAAAGGCGGCGGAGACCAAGGGACACCGGAGAGGCACCGGGGCGTACATCGACCCCTTTGCAGTGCACCAAGTCCCGCGCCTGCCACACAAAAACCACAAAGGCGGCGGAGACCAAGGGACACCGGAGAGGCACCGGGGCGTACATCCGACCCCTTTGCAGTGCACCAAGTCCCGCGCCTGCCACACAAAAACCACAAAGGCGGCGGAGACCAAGGGACACCGGAGAGGCACCGGGGCGTACATCCGACCCCTTTGCAGTGCACCAAGTCCCGCGCCTGCCACGCAAAAGCCACCGGCAGAGCGGCGGAGACCAAGGGATGTCAGAGGGACGCCAGAGGGACGCCAGGGCGTACATGTATGTGTGAGTGAAATGTGTGTGAGTGTGTGGTGTGTGTGATTGGGATGTGTGATGTATGCGTAGTGTGAGTGATGTGTGTGTGTGTGTGTGTGAGTGATGGTGAGTGAGTGAGTGATTGTTTGTGGGATGTGAGTGTGAGTGATGTGTGTGTTTGAGTGAGTGAGTGCGAGTGTGAGGGAGGACAGGAGGGAGGACAGGCGGGAGGAGGAGGAGGAAGGAGCGGATACAGCACTAAAAACAAAAACTGTGGGGAATAAGAATGAAAATGAAACGGCGGATAACAGCAGGGCATAGCAGGGCAACTGGGTTTCGACCTGTGCACTGGTCCCTTTGCAACTGGGAAACTGAGGGGTCTTGGCTGTGCAATCAGCGAAGGCCGCTTTACACGATGCGGTGACAAACGGTTGGACAGTCAGACGTTAAGGACGGTTAGACAGTGGAGATGGATGGAGATGGTGATGTTATGGTGATGTTTAGTTGTTTAAGAGCAAATCCGTATGCAGGAGGCATGCAAAATTTTGGTCGGTGTATGTGTTCGATGTTCGAATACCAAACATGCCCCTCACCACGATCCACTCAGCGCAAGATGAAGCGGGCAAGATTCAGCATCGCTGTGGTATAAAATCTAACCCACTGAGCAGTGTTTCGATTCCTATATGTTTTACGGTTGGCGAGGGTGTTAGTGCTGTTATTGCTTGCGTTTAAATAGTTTTAATAGTCGATTTTATGAAGAGGACCTCCTGCGTTTCTGAAAATGTTGTTGTTTTCATGTGTTTTCTGATGTTTTTCAACACTTCTGTTCGCGCCTGTCAGTTGCCAATCTTTGCGAACAAGAGCAGCGACTACGTCCGCCACATTGGAGGCATTGAACCTCTGATTACCTGTCTCTTGTCACAAGGAACATGTTTTTCTTCAACGTGAAGAATATTGAAGCTATTAGGAACAAAGAACAGCACCACATCACTGGGTACCACCAGACGGGCAACTGCAATCAAACGCACGCACATAGCTTGGATTAGTTTGCTATAGGACAGGAGCCTACAGCGTCCAGGCACCAGGCACCAAAGCGCTTTGAAGACTTTGCTGCAGGTTTTCTATGAAACGAAGCTGAGAAGCAAGACAGCTTCCATTGACAATCGCAACAATGAGCAGGCAGGGAAAAAAAACGCTGCTGGAACGGTGCATGCGTGCAGTAAAGTAGGGCATTCACCAGAAGTGTCGCACAAGAACAATTGGAGAAGAAGAACAAGAAGAAGTATAGGCAGTACGGCGCTCATGCGGACAACTCCATGTTCTCAATCGCAGCTTTGAAAAGCTCGACTCAATGCAACCAGCTGGTGTTGCAGCATTTATTCTTTCACTAAAAGTGAAAGCAAGAAGCAGGACGGACATGTTTCTTTCGTTGCAACTCTCAGAAAAACCATGCCTCGCACCCGCTCTGGCAAGGTCTACTGCCATGCACCAGGCTTCTAGTTACGTCGATTCGTCCTGGGTTTGCGTTTATATATATATATACCCGTTTGCCCCAATCCACGCGAAGAATGTTCTTTTTGTTCGTCACATCCCGTTTTTGCATCAACCCTTATGTTTCCGCCATAGACGACAGACTCAACTTTTCCACCAATGAGCTTTACCTCTTGGCTGCGAGAGACGGAACCTATCGGAACCTCTTGCGCGCATCTGACTGGAAAGCAACGGACCGAATCAATTCCCGAGCAACAGCGTGCGCAGCGCGATTTCTAAAGCTGGGGTCACCAGCACAAGGCCTTCAGTTGGAAGCAAAAAGCATGGACCTGCCCAATCATCCAGGCTCCTCACAACCTTCGCATGTTGACATTTGTGTTTTTTTTCACGCCGCTCCCCAAGAGCACTGAACCAAATAAATAGGGAGTGATAGGGAGTGTTACCTCCACGGCATGGAAACTTCCACAGCTTCCGAAACAGGGACTTCACCAGGGGATAGTGAGGGCTTTCCCATGCGCGTGCAGCATCTCGCGTGGAGACGCTCCCCACTTCGACACGTCCGAGGAAGCCGCCATCTCCGGGGTAGGAGAGCAGGCTGACTGTGCAGATTTCGCAGGTTTCGATGGTTGCAATGCGATTGAGAGTTATAGATCGGACAGCAACGCCGTGAACCTCATACCATGCCTCCTGGCTCCTCTCAGCAGCTTCTATTTTCCACTGAGAATATCAGCCCCAATTGAATTACGCGGGTGGAAAGGACACACACAAGGCACATTAAAATGAGCAATCAATTTTGTTTTCAAGCAAAAACTGTTCAAACAAAAAGTGTCACAATATTTCACAATTTCATTCCATACAACCCTTTGCATATGCGAGCTGTTGGTGAAATCCTTATGCGTTGTCCTGATCTACCCCTTTGGGGTTCCCAATGTTGGCCATGTCAAGGTTCCAGCAGTCAATTCTCCATCAATTGGGCCAGGATCTTAATGATCTTACAGACAAAGCAAGTACATCATTCATTGTAATTGAAACACATTCTTTGGTTGTGACATGTTGTGACATTGATCTTTGTGTCTTTGATTGCAATTGACCAGCTGGTGGACAGGCAAGGAAGTTGTCAGACTATGAACACAAGCTGCACAGCAGTTTCGTCCGGCAGCTGCTCTGGCATTAAGGGTGGCCGCACTTCTTGTGCAGCCTGTGAGTTTACAACTCATTTGCTACAGCTTGGCGGAAGGTCATAAACCCTGGCAAACACCATTCGATGTGGGATGCACTGTTGTTAGTTTTCGGCAAAATCACAACGGCAAAATCTTAAATGTTTAGAGGCCTGTTTGCAAATTGACCACGACTTCTGGCAGTGGTTGGTATTGTCAGACATCTTGGCACCATATCTTGAGGTCTGATCCTTTTCAGGATCTTTAGACCAATAGCGACAAGAGAGGCCACAGAGCCAAAGAAGTTGGATGTGTCACGTGGGCCAGTAGGTAGGCAAATTGTGGAAGATTCGAGGCGAAGTCTTATCTCCCGGTCAAAAGTCATCAATTTCAGCATCGCACCACACCGTGACCACACCCAACAAAATGATGTCTCGGCCAGTTGCCGGAGCCACTTGCCAGGACCTTGGCAGAGTGATGTCATAGAGACGCTTCTTGCCAAGAAGCGCCCTAGACATCCCTACACTCATAACATCTCATAACTCAGTGCATGCTCATTGCCAATGCCCTCTGAAATTCAGTTGCATTCAATTTGTTTCAGCAGGCTGAGCTCAGGTACAAACACTAACTCCCTAGCACTCCCGACTCCAAGAACAAAGCCAGCCTGAGCTACAAGGCAGGAAGCAATCGTTTGTTGAGTTCCAAAAGTCTCTTGAAACAACAACGACATATCTGCGTGTGTTTAAAACACGGCTGATCACAATCCATCAGTCCTGCCGTTCTGGACTACTAGTCAGTCTGGCAATTCACCCATGGAGTTGAAATATGTTGAAATAGGCTGTTGTATGCTGTTGTCATCTCAAAACAAAAAAACAAAGGCCAAATGATGCCAAATGGCTGCTCTTTCAGAACTGCAATGTGGAATCCTCGACGCTTTTCAAGCTCCTGGAATGGAGTCCATGGAGCTTGCAAGGAAACTGTATTTGGGGCAGGCTGTCTGCGTGGCTAGTGATGCTAGTGGCAGCGTTCGGGTGGCTCCAAGATCTCCAAGGATCTCCAAGGTAGCCATGTCGGACACTTTGGGATTCGAATTCTCAGTTCTCTTCACAGCTTGGAAACCAGGGAAGCTGTAAACCAGGGTCTGGATGGGTCTGGTGTTCAATGTCACATGAGGTCACATGCCTTCACTCTTTACATCTCTTTACCATCTTCTTTAACATTCTTTGCACATGTCTCGGTCATGCCTCTGCACTTCAAGCCAACATGCCCTGCCATCGAGACCTCCATGGTGATGTCACTTCCGCGACGTCCAAATAGAGAAGAAAATCCTGCAACTCAAAAGGTGCGCAAACATACAGAGCGGCCAAATGACCGTACTTCAAACAGAACACGTCGCTAGATATTCTGGATTGAAACTGTGATTGTTCTTCAGCAATGTACCCACAACGATCAAATTGCATCACCCTGAAATAGTATCCAATGTCCATGAGCCGCTTCATCCGCTTTCGCTGCCAAACATGAAGCACACCCCTCCTTCTATCCCCATTTCGCGGATATCTCTCATCCAACCTCACAAGCGATATGTCGAAATCATGGTATGCAGCGGTATGGTCAGTAACCCTGAGGCCGGAAGCCACGGAGCATCGTGACACATGTCACATCCGGCATCTTTGGCGCTACTGGTGGGTTGAAACATGTTGAAACCCAACATCAAACGAGACGAGCGACGCAGGAAAGTTACGAACGGTACTGGTTCCTGCTGAGCCTCCTGGCGTCAATGCAGGGAGGAAACTCGGAGGAAACGCTTGGAATCAAAAGGAACCGACAAACGAGCTGCCATCCAGAATTGATCTGAATTGCAGGTTGAAAACGGTTGAATTGTGACTGCGTTTTTTCATGTTTCTTTACAGCTGACAAAACAGCGCCTTCGATTCTCGACCTTTGGCATCAGTTGGTCGCAATAAAGTTCCTCAAAGGGAAACCAAGCAGGGTCCACAATGGCAACTGTGAGCTGTCATCCATGTTTGTCTGCTTGGCGTGCTGAAAATACGTGAAAATAGGGCAAAGAAAATAGAAATTCATGGAAACTCAATGCATATTATCAATACATATCAATACCCTACCGACTCCAGATACCCCCAGCAATCTGTGGAAGCCCGCGTTGTGTGGTGCAAACAGGGCTCGAAGCTTTTGGAGATCCGCAGAGTCAACTGACTGTGTGATGCGTTGAAGTAGCTCCTGTGCTTCGGTGATGTGATACGGAAGACTTGTCAATCCGGCTCCCTGTCCAGGCATGCTCTGCAAAGCTCGTGTACTTTTGCAAAAAACAAAAGGAACACAAATTTAAAAACGAATCCAATCCTAGCTGCGGTTACAATTGATTGCAAATGTTTGCATGAAATAATGTGCTGGAACCCTACTTTGCTCCAGTGTCGAACACGGTCCTGCATTGTATCACAATTTGCCTGCCGCCGAAGTTCACGTGACCGACTGAGATTTAACACACTTTGTTGCGTTATAAGCAAGTGCGAAGTCTGCGAAATTGTTTGCGTCTGCTTCTTTTCAAAGAGAGACAGCGTCAACAACCGGTTTGTGATCTTGCCACTCGATCTGGGCAAAAATGCAAACAGAGATCAGTGCAAAGATAGCAGCAGCAACACGACCATGGATCTTTCTGGATATTTCGTCCTTCAGTTTGCAGTTGCCATTCTGATCATTCTGAAACCTCTGCCTTTCTCAAAGACAAGACAAGACCTTGATTAGACTATGCCCCCTATGAAGCCTATGTTATTCCTTTTTATTCCATGGTGGTGTCCTGTTTGCATTTGGATGGACAAAGCCAAGTGCTTCATGATGCTTCATGGCATTTTCAGGCATTTTCACATATTTTCACTAGTGAACTCCGACTCCACTGTCCCAGCCTTGCCAACCATGGAGATCTTCAATGCACAGAAACTGCCATGGAGTTCTCGCATATCCTGTGGCAATGGAGAGCAGAATGTCTGTAGCAGAAATATTGAAAAGGTTCCAGAAAAATCAGTGGTCCCCAAGAAATGCACATAGCAGTACTGCCTGCATCCTAGTCAAGAAAAACTATGCAAACGTGATTAGAATTCTTTATCTTTCTCTTGTAAAACTTGAAACCATGGAAAGCCATGGGAAACCCTCCATCCCTGACGTCCCCCAACTCGGGTGCCTCCACCTGCAGAACGCCAAATGAGCTGCAGCGGATTACCTGCACCGTCGTGGAGAGATTACTGGGCGCGTTGGGATATGTGATCACCATCGCCACCAGCATCACCATCAATACATATCAATACAACATAATACAACCATTATCAGAACCAGCATCAGCATCATCACCACCATTATCAATATTATCATCATCTCCATCATTCACAAGGACCATCCCCTTTTCATAGTCAGCCTGGTTATTGTTAAGAGGCGCTACGCTGGGACGGAAATTGCAACGAGTGAGAGCTTGTAATTTCCCCTTGATCTAATGTTGATCGAAGAGTTATCCGCAACAAAAGGTTCTGAGTCTGAAGGTATTTGTCTCCCTGTCCTGGTCCACAGACATTTCGCATCGCACCTCACACTCGGTCTGGAACTCATGTCTTCTGTTCTCCTTCTCGGCATCGCGTAGCGCTCTGCTCGCAATTCCTGGTACAAAAATAGTTCAAAACTAACAAAGAAAACAAGACGGAAGGCTTTCGGCATACTTTGGCATACTGTACTTCTTAACCCGCATATCAGTCGCGGTTATCTTTGCTGCAGTCAGCTTCGGTGATATGTGGCGACTTGGGAGCCGAGCGCAGGAAGTCTCGGAAGGTCAGATGAGCTCCAAGACCAGCCCTGTGACGGCGTCATGACATGTGAAATTGTTCGCAATCCGGGCCATTTAATACAGTCCTATAATATCCTATAATGTACTATACATCTATCTTCATCAATCTAGTGTAGTTGGATATAGTTGGATGCCGATCCTGCGGAATGACTCATGATGTGCCAGCGTTAGTGTCAGCACCTGCCGCATCCCAAAATGCCTGGCATTTGGAGGAGGTGCCCAAGATTCACGTCTTGAGATCTCTACGGGCGATTTGCGATGCTCCTGTTATCCACAGCTACACGTTGCCTCTTCAGGGTAAAATGTGCGAAGATTCATGAAGGATCATGAAGATGTTTGGAGATACTATGGCCTTTGATGAATCTTGACAGATCCCGCGAACAGTCCTTCCGCGCCAAGACCGCTTTGGTGATTTGAGCAAGCCAACGTTGCCTTGGTGTCAGCTCGACAAAACTTGATGGCCATCATCTACCATTACAGCAAAACAAATGCAGAAGGCAAGTCTTAAAAAACATATATTATCATGTGGTTATATGTGGTTCAGAAACTTTCAGAAACTCTTCGTAGCCCTAGGCCCTTGGCTTCCCATTTAATCGGGAACATGATATACCCATAGCTCCTGAGCCCCCTCCTAACCACCAGATAGAATACATCTGCACCTAACATCCCACCGTTCTGGCATCAAAGGACTTAGTTTTCACAAAAGTCACACCTTTCCCCCATCTGTCTGGGCCGGCTGATCAGATGTGTTCATCTTCAGCTCCGGAAAACCCAAGACTTCGATGGCCTGTGAATCTTCAACTTGCATCAACTTGCTCCGCTTTGTTGATTTTGTTGTGCAAAGAATCAATTGATCATCATGTTATTATCATCATGTTATCATCAACTTTGACATTCATTTGCCATACCAGGTATGTGACAACTGGACTGTCCAAACATCTTGGCATGTCGCAAATCGCATCAAATCGTGCAGTGCCTGGCCTGGAAGAGGTTGACCACTGGCATTGTGTTGCTGGTCTTTGACGAGTACTTCCTGCTGATTCGGCTGGATCAAGCGGAAGCCCAAATAGGTTCGAAACGATTCGAACTTGTCCGCTGCATCGCAAAAATATGCAAAAATACTTTGGTGATCTTTGGTGCATCTCTTGTTCTTGGCCAAACTCATGGCTTGGATGTCCAGCATGCAGCAGAAACCAATCTCGGATCATCTCCAAGCTTTGTAGGCCTGAAGCTCTCTCGGACGAGGTTCAAGTCCCACTCGGACCATAGCACCTGGAGCAAAGACCCAACGGCACTGCACATGGAAGTCGTCAGGGACGGACGCTGGAAAAATTGTTAAGTTTCAACACATCCAAAACATCCCATTTCATCCCATTTCCCTCGCAATTTCCATAGATTTCCCTCACGGGGACTAGTTTCATCTAGTTTCACGCTAAATTCAGGCTGGGCGGTGTCACGGGCGGTGCGATGAAAACATGAAAACATTGAGCTTGAGACATCTGGCGATTCAAGTTCTGCTTCTTCCAACGCATGCCTCACGAGCTCCTTTCGAATGATCTGAATGGGGCTGGCTATGGCTATGGCTGGCTCCATATTGGAGAAATTTGGAGAGTGGGGGCAGAATGGGGCAGAGATTGTACTCCTGGTGAGATCATGATGATCATGAAGCTTAACCGGCTCAAGCAATGCCGAACGCATCCCGTCCAGAAAGTCTCGCAGGTTCTGAAAGCAAAGCCTCTCAGGTGGAGGTGCCTGGCAGCAAAGGCCAAACGAAGAACGTCGTTCCGTCGTTGCAGACGGTGTTCCTGTCGTTCCTCCTGGCCTCCAGCACGTGTTGTAAGACTGTTGATGGCCAGCCAAGCAAGTAGCGCAGGACCTGAGCGAAAGCTCAAGGGCCCAAGGGCTGATAAATTGATTCATCTGGAAATTGGATAAATTGGCTGGGTCTCCCAAACATGATTGAGACTCCGGAGGCTCACGGTCCGAAGGCCATCTTCATCGCGCCACGACTCGTAGGCTGCGGTCAGCTGATTTAAAACCTCGGCCATCAGTCCATCAGTGCATCTAGGGACTTGAAGTGCATTGAAGCGCATTGAAGTGCATTGAAGTGCCTTCACCGCGGTGAAAAAATGAGACCCCGTGCTCTTTCAGTGGCATTCAAGTATTCAAATCATGCAGTCTGAATACATTGAAATAGTGTTGAAGACATGAACATGTCTCAGAACGTGAAGATGTCTCTAGAACGTTCGTCTCGCCTCTACCGGAAACTCCGTTCGCCATTCCTGGCTGCATGAGGCACGACCATGGTCGCTGTGACAAGTATATCCAATCCTCCGAAATGAATCCTGTCGAAGGCAAAGGATGTGCTTCATTGCCCCACCCTAAGACCAACTTTGTGCCTCTGACCGCAAGCGAACACGAGCAACGAATTGCTCCTTGAGCAAAGAGGCCTGAGTAGGTAGGTCTGAGATGGTCTGAGTGGGTCTGCACTCCTGACTGGTATTACCAACATTGCATCCCACTGGGCATCGGAATCCTTACAATCCTTACCTCTGAGATCACAACATCTGCTGGCTCAATCTTCGCCTGCGACGTTGAGAATGGGTGGACAAATCCAAGCATCCTCCTTCCCCCAATTCGACCTCAAAAACAAAATTTAAAATCAATCACCATTCCATCACCTCACTATAGTGAATCGCTTTGCAAATCATGTTCAGCAGTCAAAACTTAGAAAGCGGTGGAAAGAGTGTGTTTCGTCTTCCAACTTGTACCAACTGGCACACCTCCTCACTGGCAGGAGGCCGCTCCTCCGTCCTGTTGCGTGGCAACTACGAAATTGTGTGAAGCTGAATGACCTGAATTGAAAGATGTCAAAGGTCGAGGAAAGGTCGGGAATGTTGGGATATCTGCCCTTTCAATGCATGGAACCCCTGAATTCGGTCCGTAGAGAGGATCGTTGCCGAGTTGAAACTTCCCCAACTTTCGTCCTTGATATCAATTTCGATGCCATGTAGTCGCCCTGGGCACTTCCGGCCCACAAACCAATGGAGGTGACCAAGATTCGAGGAAGGACATCTTCTGGATATCTCCCTTAAACTCCTTAAACATACTTAAACTTGATCTCTCCGTGAAATTAGATATCCCTGATATCCCTCCCTCATAACTCTCCTTCTCCTCTCTACAAGTATAATTCACTGAAATTAGAATAGGTATCAACCAATTGCCAGCCCGTGATGCAGCTTCAGGAACTCAAATCAGCAAATAAGGTGTCCTTTCCTTGTGTACATGCAACAGCCTTTTTCTTTTACCGTAACTTGTTCTATCGAGAAAAGTTGCAGAGGTCAGTACTCTGAGCATGTGGAATCATGTGGTTTCAACACATCAATCAAGAACCTTCAATGGAAGCAAAGGGAGACCATGATCATATTCTTACTGTTTGCCTTTTTCATCACAAGAATTCAAGAATCTAAGACTGCAACATTGAGCGATGCCAGCTGCCTTGATGTTCAAGGCTTGTGAAAAAAAGCACACATTGAGAATTACACCATTTCACAATATTTCACTATCATTGACATATGTCAAACTATAGATATATGTTGAAAGCCTGCTGAAGTTTCTGTGCTCTTCACTATTTGCAAAGTTCCTTATCAGCCGGCAGGCGCTCTCAATCTTCGTCCTGCAGCTGCTTGGGTTCCGGCTTGTTCTTCTTGTCCTCTTCGGTTTCCTCTTCACCTGAAAGATCTGAAAGTTGTATGAAGAAAAGTTGCATTGAAATTCCATGAAATTCCGAACAAGCCCATTCACTCAAATTCACAAAAATCACAAAAAAAAAATCAAACATCTGCCCCTCCCGAAACGTAGCACCTGCATCGAAGAGCTCAGCAAGATTTACATCGCCTGGTACAATAGAAGGAGAAGACTGTCTGGAAATATACCACTGGAGCACAAAGTTTGATTGTGGACCCATATTCCCCACGGTGCCCGTATTTAAACACGAGATAAAACACAAAACTTAGACTACCTCCGTGGGATTCCTGGCGGGCTCGCCCATTCAAACAACTGGAAGCAGATATATCATGTATGCGGATCTGATACACCTTTAAACACTCGGAAAACCATACATATATGATCATATATGATTCTACACTACCTCCGCATCGGATTCATCGGATCTGGTTATCCCGTCCTTCATGTATACAGTAAATGTTGTCACCGCAGTCTTGTCGTCTATTCTGAGTACATGATAATCTGAAAATGATCTGTCTTGGTGAAACTTGTGTGAGTACGAGAGAGCTGCATATGCCGATCAATTGGCCAAGGTGCTTGAAATCACATCTTTTGCTGAACTAATGTCTGCCTCAGCAAAATCCAAGACTGGTCTGACTCAAGTCTGGAACAACTACAGAAAAATCAACAAATTCCGGGGGGGTGTCCTTTTGAAGGACAAAACACAGACCTTGGGACCTGCGGGATCATCTCGGCTGCCAAACATTCATCAGCTCCGTTCGTTGGAGTGAGTTCCGCCTGGAACGACAAGTTTGGTCTTTCAGTTGGTGACAGCGGAAAAGCATGCGGACCATCGAAATCTGCGAGAAAAGGACGTGTCTAATGGATGGTTTATTATAAACCATTATAATCATGATTATTATAAACCATTATTCTATAATCAGGATGAGCACATTGGGCGTTCTGTCGGCTCGCTGGATCTCACCAGGGCCTAAGGAGCGCTTTCTGCAAAACCATCGCTGGCCTTAGCGGAAATGAATGAGTCGGTTCCTTCAAACCGTCACAAAGTCACAAAGCGTTCATGCTTGTGCTGGGGGTGAACTGCACATATGCCATACATATGCCATACATAGTTCATACATGTTTCATACATATTTCATACTTGAATATCACAATGTTTGGTATACATTGACATACTTCTTTTCCATAGTTCCATACAGTACTATTTTTCCTCCCAGTACAAAGCAAAACCCTGAAATCATCAACCACAATCTCTTCTAGTGTACCACCTTGCAGGACCTTGCCCATCCTTGCCCTGGGTCATCCGGCAGTCTGGGCGCCTCATCGTTGCCTGGCGACGGCGGCTAAGGCTTTGGGAAAGCGGGACACGTCACCGCGCCATGCCGTGCCTTCCTCAGAAGAAGTGGAAACCAAGGACTCAGATGTCGATGGCCTGGAATTCCATTGACGTAAGATTAGATGATTAGATATGTGCATTGTGCATATTATATATATATACATCATATATATATAATATATATATAATATATATAATATATATATATATTATGTCTTATGTATAATGTATATATATATAATTATATATATGTGTGTCTTAGTTACATACATATACAATGATATATCGTATTGTACAGTACTGTATCAGATTAATGATACTGGAAGTCAAAGTTACAGTGAAGGCATTTATATAGTCACATCAACTCTTTGATTCCTATACGGGTAAGTCGATGCGACCCCTTCACATCATGGTTACATCAACCATGCCAAAGAGCCTGGGGGAAGGCTGTATTTCGACGGATCCAAAAACCGGACAAGTTAGATAATGATGGAGGGTTTACCAATGGCAATCTGTTTTTAAAAGCCCAACATGTTAATCAACCATTCGAATCATTTAATCCGAAATGGATTGGTATAGGCTGGTAGTCGATGGGTCATAGTTTTATCATTTATAGCTATGACCTCGATGTTTTAGCAACATAAAAAATGTACAACGTATTACAACGTTAAAACCGGCCCAAATAAAACCAAAGTAATCAATAAACATGTGTCTTGAAATCCGCGAGATCTAAAAATGAGTCAGATCTCACAAGCGTGAGAACACAACTTTCACCAGATGCCAAGGCCTGTCTTGGCTTTGGTTTCTCCTTGGTGTTCCGTAGCTCTGCAACCATTAAGGGATTGCTATGGGGTCAGTGATAGAAACTTGCACAGCTCTTGGGGTGTCTCTACATCTTAATCATCTTATACTTGTGAAGATTGTAAAGACAGCTGAGAGTCCCGACTCCTCTTCCAATGTTCCCAAGGGTAGAAGTGTCTGATGCGAAGTTCATGGGGATCGACACCAACGTCACAAGGTTTGACAAAAAAAAATCGGCACCTTTGAGATCGAACGGGTCTGATATTGATCTGGAGCCGGTTTCCATTAGTGTCACTTTTTTGGGTGATTCTAGATATTCTAGGGAGTCAGCAACGCTGAGAAGTGATTCAACCCTCGATTGATCAATTGGGATGCGCCTGTGAAGCTTCCAACCTCAGAGAGAAATTCAGCAGTGTCAAAGGTTTGCAGTCTGTGACGAGTCTGTGAGATGACACCTACGCCTACGACAGCATCTCTCTTTGTAAGGTGAAATACATTACAAAGCCATACAAAGCCTCTACTTCTGCCGTGGAGCCTGCTGCTTGAATATTTGCCCTTGTGTGACCTTCCTCGTGCTGGAGACACCTCCAAGTGTAGAGGAAAGGGAGCAACGGAAATGTCAGTCAGGCTGTTCACTCGCAATGACCAGGAACACTGAAACAGAAAAGGCAAGTGCTGAAGTACCTGCTGATTGTAGCCAAGTTCTGCAATCTCTTTTCAGCCAATTATTCATCTATCAGATCTTAACCTTATTACTGTACATCTTATTACCAGTTACTCAGAATCGTTGCTGCCCCTAACCATGCCAAAGCCAGGAAGGTGAACCTCTGATCCTTAGTATTCAGAGATGCGGCACGTGCCTCGGCCTCGGAGAGTGTCCTCTCCTGGAAAGAGTCAAGACTGCTTCACATGAGCTGAACGATCCTCTTCAAAGCTAGCTTGGAATCAGAATTCGACTTCTTGTATTAAATCTATATCATTCTATATGAATCTATATTATGATCCAATTGTGCCTCCCATGCAGAAGGCACCTGTGTTTGTTGCCTTCTTTTGCGCTGACTTTGGCGCTGACACTGCCTTCATGAAAAACAGTGGAATCAGTTGTGCTCGGGCCACACCCTGACTGTGTTGTTACAAACACCATCAAACGCAGCGCCGAATCGCATAAGCAAGACTAAGCCTTTGTTAGGCCCTGGAATATCTTGCTGAAATGCCTCTGCAACAGACCCTGCGCGGTGCGGCAACGCCTACTGCTTCCCCTACACAGTGCCTCCACTTTCGCTGGGCTTGGCGCAGTTTCAATAGACCGTCGCTGCGCCTGGCAAGCAATGCATCAAATCCAATATTCCCACTACCAAGAGTTCTTCGATTTGTAAAGTAAAACACAGGGTGACTGTGGCCGGCAAACTTTGCTAGTGCTAAATATGACATGCACAAGAGACATTCAAGGAGACTACACAGTATGAGTGCGCGACCCTCATCCTGCAAATCAAGCAACCCCCAACCGATCATGAACTTCACCGAAGTTTCAAAAGTTTCCGATGTGGCGGGGTGTGCTGTGGTCAGCAAGTTTTTCCTGTGTGCTGTTGTAATGCCTGCAGTGGTCTCTTCACAAGGCAGCTTCTGCCATGTGTGGAGAGCATCCGGACACACGGCGGGACACCCAAAATTGAAATTGTACCTTGACAGTTTATTCTGTTATCTTTTTTAAAATCGGTTTGGATAAATCTAAAATAGCTACAAGAGCATGGTGATTGATCGCATTTGATTGCTGGGTCCAGGCTATTCCCGCTCTCCCTGTGCGCAGTCTGTCATGCCCAAAGGCAAGAGGCTGCTGAAGAAATCGATTGGCCTTCTCAGCCAGCTGGCGCTGGGGTTTCCCAGAAAAAAAGATGGAGGTTGCTATCAGAGACAACTGCGGATCAGATCAATCAATCGCTCTGGATGGATTCACCTCAGCTGCCATTTGACTGATAAATCGAGCCAAACTCACTTCTAGTGTGCTTCAAATCTAACATGTCCTTCAAGCATATTAGCATCGATGTCACATAGTATGAACCAAATTGAACCATATTGAACCCATGCAAGAACACTATCCCGGTGGGTTACCAAAGCTATGACTTCTCTCGGCCCCCGCCCAGGCTGTTTGCTAGGTTTCTATGTTTCTTTCTGATTATCTTTCCCATTGATCTAAAAATTGAACACGGAGTGCTTCGTAATGCCAACATTCGCTGGTAAGCTGCACTTCGAGTCTATGGCTCACCAAAAAAAGAAAATTAAAGATGTTTGAAGGACTAGCAGTGACTGCCATATACTGCCATAGCGTTCTCATACTGTTCTCCCAACATTATCCAACATTGCCACTGCATCCACGTCTGCTGAGTCCAAGGCTTGTCGTTAAGGGCTGCAACACCAGGGAGCTCCTTACCCTCCAAGAGCTCCAAGGAGGCACCTCCGCCAGTGCTGCAGTGAGTCACCTGCCGGTGCCCGGTCAAATGAAGAAAGGGCAGAAAGGGAGGCAGTTTTCTGGAACATGTTGTTTTTCTATGTGTATATAATATTATATAATATATATATAATATAATATAATATAATATAATATTATATTATATTATATTATATTATATTATGTTATATTATGTTATGTTATACTATATTATATTATATATGTGTGTGTGTGAACACTCTGGAAAAATGAATGCCCATGCAGATTTACAGTACTTGTTCTGAGTGGGGTGTCTTTAAGGTCTATTTTATCAACGACAGACCCGGTGTCACCGTGTCACCGTAACAAGCATTGTGCGTTGTTGACTCGTCAACAGTCGCTGTCCGCTGGTCAAAGTCGCCTTGTCTTCAGTGCCGTACTTCTTGCAAGCTGTGGCAGTGTCACCACCTCCACTTCACCAAAGAGCAGAATCAAAAGGCTTTCTTTGGATCAAATGGGTATGTCTGAAAATGGGGTAGACCCCCAATTATAGCCATTTAGTAGGGATAATGATCATTAACCATTGGGTGTAGGGGTACACTATTTTCAGACAAACCCAAATCTTGGATGCGATGGTTCGATCCAGGCCTCCGATGACAGTGACAGTGCCCGCGCCAGTGGCCTCAACGACCGCGTCCATCAGCTTCTTCCTGGGAAACAGGATTTCTTTGAAAATGGGATACCAGGATACCCTTTTTTGTTGAAGATTCATCATCATTTTTCCCTACCAAAATTGATAAAAGTATATATATATATAAGTGAGTAGCCTCCGTTTTTGGACAAGCCCATTTCTGGGTATGTCTGGAAACTTCAGAACATACCATAATGATCCAAAATGATTTGTTGTGATAGAGGGGATGCCCATGGTTGAGGTATCCCCAACCATGTACGAGCATCTAAAGTGAAAGTGAAGATGCAAACGCAGAAACAGATGACCCTGTTGCATGGCAGGTGACGTGCCGGTCTCGAACTTGGACATCTCAAAGACACCCATGGGGCCTTGGCAGCAATTGAAGCAAATTGAATCACATGGATTTCATTCTAAATTTGGGCCTTCACAATCCCCAATTAAAAGTAAGTGGCACCAACTGCATCTAGATTTCAAAATGCCATGCCCAAAATAACTTCGATAGATTCTTGAAGCAACTTCTGTGTCAAAGCTAGTTGAGTCAAGACTCCATTCCAAATGATGGTCTTGCTTTCCTTGACTGCCTGGAGGACCAGCAGTCTGGAGCCGGATCTGCGAGTGAAAAGGGAACATATGCTGTCTGTGGTAAATATTCCAAGTAGAGGAAAAATCTGAAAACTATGTATGTATAATATATATATAGAATATACATAATATAATATAATAATATAGTATAATATAATATAATGTAATATAATATAATATAATGTAATATAATATAATATATAATATATAATATATAATATATAATATATAATATATAATATATAATATATAATATATAATATAATATATATATATATAATAATATATATATAATATTATATATATGCCATTCTCTGCCATTCTGCGAGACCCAAGCCTGGGCATTCTCCTCAATAGACTTCGGTCCGCAGTCCAAGCCCATGAAGCCCTCTGGGATACCTGTCTCCTTTGTGACACCTCCGAGCAGCTGGTGGGCACCCCGAAGCACGAATATCTCAACTGCTTAGTTCACTGCTGTTTTGGCAACGGAAAGAAGAGGAATCCCTCGTGGAGGGACTAAGGCACTATGCCATTGGCTCTTGGCCACAGAGTTGCAAGAGGAATCCCTCTTGTATGTTGATTGGTTCATCATGGTTCATCCATGTTCCGTCTGCCAGCCTTCTTTGATTTCGCCATCCTCTCCGAACTTGGAGGAGCAAGTGAAGTCCACTGGCAGAATGATCTTAACGCCAAGCTTCTCAGCCTGATTTCTGGATGTGCGTGAGAATCTGCGGAAGCATTGAGCCATCCTTGATACATTTTTTGACATAGTCCTTTTACATCTTTCACACTCCTTGATGCTTGGGATGCCTTGGCCAAAATGTCAGGGACAATCTTGGCGCCCTCTTCATCATAGAGGGAGCTGCCGATGGTCATGCCATCCTGTGAATGCTGGAACAAATCGGTAAAAGACTGTTGGTGGAGAGAAGTCTACCGTTTCAAACCAAAATACTGCTGTGCAAATGCGAACACGGGAAAAATCTATTGGTTTCCAACGCCTACTTGAGGCACCTTGAACATATTGCAAAATGATCAGATTGAATTTGGGGGCCAATTGCGCGCATACAGTTCAAAGGGTTGTTTCCATGGTGCCAGCATCCTTGATCTTCAAAAAGGTGTATGCCATGCCGCCGCCAATGATCATCATGTTCACCTTCAACCACTGCGATCATCCAGCATATGGAGACATCAAAACGTGGTGCCCGCTGAAACAGCAAGTATTGCACAACGAAGAGATGAAAAAGAAAGATCACATTACTTGCAAGCCCAAGAACTGGTTGCCAAAATGCATTGTGTGTCATTCTTTTTGGAGCACATGCAGCAGAGAAGAAATCAACAAAGCAGCTCTCAGCCTTGTCAAGCATGTTCATGATCAGCTGGATTTTGTCGCTGACCTGTACTTTCGGTTGTCTTAGCGGTCATGTGATTCTGATTTGTTTCCCTGACTTATCCAAACCGAAAAGATTCCAAGGTGTGTTCATTGTTTTTTTGCAAGTGCATGGTTCAAACTCGAGGCAGCAAAACACAACATTGCTATGTTTCAGCATTAAACATAACAGTGCAAACCACACAACATTGCCATTTTTCATCGTTATACTAGTATAAATACGGTGAATGAAACATGATTAAATTAAACCATAATTTAACCATAGTAAACCATATTTTAACCATATTAAACCATATTTTAACCATAGTTTAACCATATTTTAACAATCCATTTGTAAATTTTGATTCACCGCACCTTGGCACCACCGAGAATGGCCAGTACCGGCTTGGCCGGAGTCTCCAAGACCTTGGCGAAAGCGCTCAGCTCCTGTGCGCGATTCGTCACCAAAAAATGGTCAAGGTATGTGATATAGGTATATGTACCATATTAGGGTAAGATTATGTAAGTTTGTGATAGTTTGTGTAAGTTTATAAAAGTATATGAAATAATTTACATATACAATTGATACATATGCTACATAATCTACATGGACACCATGTGTATTGAAATGAGATAAAATGAGCATCTAAATCGTTGGCATAGATGGCAATGGATGCGAAAATTGCGAACATCCAAAGGTCTGGGCGTGTTAACTAGTCTCACTGGATGACCACGATGAGAAAAGTATGAACAAGTACAATACTGCCAGAAGCTTATTTGCTTCGTATCTCAAGCCAGGGCAGTCCTTGCCCATCAAGTCACCGGCGCACTTCACTTCGAACCCCTCCCCGACCTGAGCTCTCAAAAAATGGCAATCCTCTTTGATCCCCTTTGATCCTCTTTGAATGGTTGATGCCAAGTCAGCCATAAGACTACAAGTGCAGAGGCCCATACCATGGAGCTGTGAGCACGGTGAGCAGTGCCGAAGGCATCGTTGCAGTACACGTCCGCCAGTTTCCTCCCAGACACTTCAGCACACTGAGAGACAAGAGCTTAAACTGACGGACAAGGCTCTTTTCGGTCTCTGAATGTCTCCCAGAAGCAGGTAGCAATCCATTGAAGATATTGAAGCCATGCCAAGAACAACGTGTGAACTGTTGCACAACGGATATTGTCACTGCCCCGTATGATCCCGTGGGCACATGCACGTGTCAGCTCCAGCCTGATGGAGGCACGGAAGGCAGCGACCTTGTCCTTCTCTGCCTTGATCTTGTTTCCTTTCGTAAGAGAGAATGGATATATCTGAACTATCCGGAGATTGTCATACAAGTCTCTCCTTCTCATGGTCACTTACTGGTTATTAGTAATTAGTCATAGCCATGTTTTCTAAAGCCTCAGAAGACACGCCTGCCTTTATGACCTCAACTCTGTTTATGCAAAGGATGTCACCTTTTTTCGTATTGTTTCCATACTTTTTCCATGTCTGCACAGCGGACGGAACACAGTGATCAACATCTCCACGGCCTTCGGCATCCACGCCCTTGCCTTCTTCCTCCACCTCGGTCGCCAGGTCTGGAACCAATTAAGCCGTGCACCAAATTCGACACAGCAAGAGCCTCCCTCCACACATGTGACATCATGTGACATCACTTGACAAGAGAACGAAAGTCAAATTCAACCAGGCTACTGGTACAACATTCGTCACGAGACCAAAAAGTTTGAAGGTTTCAACTGATTCAACTGCAGCACTATCCTTGACCAGACACATGGAATCGCAAGTTCTCCAACAGGATGACGCTGCCCGGTGCAGGGTCTGCACAAGTTGCCTGCAACATTTGTTCATACCATTTATTCACAACTGCCTGACCACAGCTTGAGCCAAAGTGAAAACGTGCCAATATCCCCAATATCCCAGACCATCTCTATATTGCCACTATCCTCTCTATCCTTTGTCATAGCTTAATGAGATCCCCTCGCAAGGCATCTGAGTACGGTTCCACACCTCAACCTCGGCCCCGACGCAGTCTTTGCAGAAGATCACGGGTTTGCCCAGTTTCTCCTTTCCAAGCGGAGTGAAGCCAGGAACAACAGGAGGAATGCCCACTTTCCACCCCTTTCTGTCAAAATGAGTCAGATCCACAGCATGATCGACAAGTCAAAATGTCAGAAAGTCAGCGACAGGCAGCACTCAACAACTGTCCTCGAGCACCTTTGCAACTGGTGCCATGGAGAACTTCGCAACCTCAGCTGAGGGGTGAACCAATGTGAACCGGCCAGCTGCAGCGACTGCACACGTCATGGTCTTCCAGTCTTCAAGCGAGCTGCTACGCTGCCATCGGGTCGGCCCAGGTGGGATGCCAACACAACTGCCTTGGCGCCCTTGTCCAAGACCTTGCCAGGGATTTGTCTGTTTTTTTTTAAACCATTGAAACATTTTGAAACCCATTTGAATGGCAATATCTGGTAGATCTCGGGACATGCCGAGCCTTCTTGATGGTGGGCAAGGCACCATCAATACGTTGGGTGTTGGTGATCTTGCTGGGATCGGCCTTGTCCTTTCGGTCAGAAACGCAACACATTCGCAGGTCATGGGAATTGATCAATGACTGCCTACCAACACAGGAGTACCAGAGGTCTGTAAACAACCACTCCTTCAAAAAACAAAGGCACAGGAGAAAGTTCAGGTTGGGAGTTCCTCCTGCCCAAGAGTGGTTCCGAGTATATTTATACATATATCACATAAATATATATATATAATGTTAAATTATATCATATCGAATTACATTACATTATGTTATATTATTTAAAACATATCATATTATACTAGATCATGTGATCTTATATTATACTATGCTAGAGTACCTTATATTCTATTCTATTCGGTTTTGTTATATTATATTATATTATATTATCTTATGCTACATTATTTTGTATTATATTATATTATATTATACTATATTATTTTGTATGTTATTATATTATATTATACTATATCATATTATATTATATTATACTATATTATATGAAATTATATTATATTATAGGATGTTAAATTTATAATGTATCATATTATATTATATTATGTTATGTTATTTATTATTATGTTATTTTATGTTATATTATGTTATATTAAGTTATACTATATTATGTTATATTACATTATAAAAGTTTTATTATTTTATTCTATTTCATGCTGTGTTATGTTTTACGTTATATATTTAATACGTATATTTACAACAAAACATCTATGTAGGACAATATATATTTATAATACATATATGTATATATATATATATTTAGTTATTTATTTATTTATCTATATATGATAAATAAATATTTATATATATAGTGTATATACGTATACCAGCAGTGCCGCACAAGGCGGTGGGGGAAGTTTCAAATATATGACACTATGGGCTATAGGAGATGTGAATTGCTGTGATGCATGGATGGCAGAGCGAACCCGCTGATGGACCGAAAGATGGTTAGAGCTGTGTTTTTTTGGAGCGGCTGCAATGGTTGCAGTGGTCACCTCACCCACAACTGCTGGATGTAGCGTGGTGTAGCGCAGTTGTAGTTGTAGCTGTAGTGTGGTGGAGTTGTAGCTGTAGCGTAGTGCAGTGTAATTAGTGTAGCGCAGGTGTAGTTGCAGTTGCAGCTGTAGTTGTGGTGTGGCGTAAAGTAGTGTATTGATTGTATGATTGTAGTGTAATGTAGTGTAGCGTAATGTAGTGTAGTTAGTTGCAGTTGTAGTTGTAGCTGTAGTTGTAGCTGTAGTTAATGCAGTGTAGTGTAGCGTAGTGTAGTGTAATTAGTGTAGTGTAGTGTAATGTAATGTAGTTGTAGCTGTACTTGTAGTTGAGTGTGGTTCAATGTAGTGGAGCGTAGCTGAGCGTAGCATAGCGTAGTGTAGTGTAGTGTGGTGTGGTGTAGCGTAGTGTAGTGTAGTGTAGTGCAAGTAGTGTAGTGTAATGTAGCGTAGTTGTAGTGTAGTTGTAGCTGTCGCTGTAGTAGTTGTTGTAGTGTAATTAGTGTAGTGTGGTGTGATTAGTGTCGTTTAATGTAGGGTCCGGTCGTATATTTGGAGTTGTAGTTGTAGTTGCTGCTGTAGTAATAGTGTAGTGTAGCGTAGTTGCAGCATTTGCAGTTGCAGTTGGAGTTGTAGTTGTAGTGTGGTTGTGGCTGTCTGTCTATCTATATATCTATCTATCTTATGTCTTCAAGCTTGAAAACGAAGGTATTCTGCGAGACTTCCTCACTTGTTGAACTTGACAACAGCAAAAAACGCAGCAATTCTGCGAGACATCGTCGAAAACGAAGCAATTCTGCGAGACGTCCTCAATTTTGGATGTTGAAAATATCAAAAACGAAGCAATTCTGCGAGACTTCCTTCAAAAATGGAAATTTGAGCGCAGAGCTGACGGCCTCGTACCAATGCGTTTTGCGTTGTTTCATTCCATCTGTCTAAAGTACTGCACCTGCCACGAAAAAATGAAGCCAGGTCATACGAAGTGCTGCACACGTCATGCAAAGTCATCTTAGCCTGAAGATCTGACGCTCCGAAAATGCCACCCCTCTCAGGAAATCAGCGCCCGGACCTCCTAACATGTCTGACTCATGTGTCTTTTGTACTGCGCCTGCCACGCGAAATACATCTTTGCAGGTACATCTTTGCAGGTCCTCTCCCAATGGCCCAGGCCTGCCAACGTTTTTGAAACTAATACAAAACCTTCACGTTTTGGTCACTTTTGGCAAGGTACCGAATCCCTTGCCTTCACGCAAAACCACATCCAAGCTACCAGAAGTGGTCCGAGACCGTCAGTTTTTAACACTTTTGACTTCGAAATGTGCTTCGCGCCACAACGGCATGCACATTTTGAACATCTCAACTTCCAAAAGTGCTACGGCACTAAAGCTTTTTGCACAGTTTGACTTCGAAATGTGCTTCGCACCACAAAGGCGTGCACTTTTTTGGCAGCTCAACTTCCAAAAGTGGTCTGAGACCGTGAGGTTTTTACACTTGACTTCCAAATCTAGTTTGCGCCACAATCTCGTTCAATTTTTCAACATCTCAACAGCCAAAAGTGCTCCGGATGCTTTTGGCTTTTTCACTTCCAAATCTGCTTCGTGCCACAACGGCATGCAATTTTTTAATTTCTCATCCCACCAGATGGCTCCGCACCCGCCGCTTTAGCGCGCCTACTTTTCGACCCTCCGGAGCCCCAAAACATTGGAAACACAAAGTGTTTCGCGACGATTCTACCTTTTCGCGCACCTGCATTTTCTTTCTTCTTCTCTTCTCTTCTCTGACTCTTCCCACCTCTGCTTTTTCATGTGTCCATGTTGTCGAAGTTTGATTTCTAAATTTCTTTTGATTTTTAAATATATTATATATACCTACATATAATATATATATATAAATACATCTATAGATATACATATATATTAATATATACATATATATCTCTATAATTTTGCCCGCGTTCCTGAGGCACGTTGAAGTCCACGCGCATGAAGATGCGCTTGCCGGCCACATCAACCTCATGATGCTGCATGGCCAGCTTCCCAAACACGCAAGCGCGACTCTACATTCTGGCTGATCATTATCATGTCATTGTCACTCACTAATCATCCCTTTCCATTGCTTCAAAACATTTCCATCATGTTTAATTTAATTCAACTCTCCCAGCAACAGCTTCTCCCAAACAGTTCCCCAAAATCTCCGAAGGCACATCATCGATGGTCAACTTAGGCATGGCCCTGGCAAAAAGGCACAGGTGTTGCAAAAACCTGTTGTTGCAAGACCTGTCGGGTATCTGTCGTGCTTGACTTTCAAAGCTGATCATATATCACTTTGATATCTTGTTGATGCTACTATGATGTTCCATAATATCCCTATACCAGTAGTACCGCACAAGGCGGTGGCGGAAGTTTCAAAAATAGGAAACCTATGAGAGGTTGGTTGTTGCGAATCACGGGTGGCAGAGCGAAGCCACTGATGGACCGAAAGGTGGTTGAGGTCTCCTCTCTTTCTCTCTCTTTCTCTGGCTATCTACCTACCTACCTACCTACCTACCTATCTATGTATCTATCTATCTATCTATCTATCTATCGATCAATCTATCTATCTGTCTATCTATCTATCGATCTATCTCTCTCTCTCTCTCTCCCTCTCTCTTTCTATCTGCAAGCTTGAAAACGAAGCTATTCTGCGACACTTCATCAGTTTTTGAACTTGACAACATCAAAAATGCAGCAATTCAGCGAGACTTCCTCAATTTCTGCACTTGTCAACATCAAAAACGAAGCAATTCTGCGAGACTTCCTCATTTTTTAAAGTTGACAACATCAAAGACGAAGCAATTCGGCGAGACTTCCTTCAAAAATCGAAAGTTGAGTGCGGAGCTGACGGCCTCGTACCAATGCGTTTTGCGATTTTTCGACTCCACCTGTCTAAACTACTGCACCTGCCACGAAAAAGTGATACCGGGTCATACGAAGTGCACTTGTCATGCAAAATCATCTCAGTAAACCTGAAGATCTGATGCTCCAAAATGCAACCGTCTCAGGAAATCAGCACCCGGACTTCCTAACATCTCTGATGACCATGTCTCTTGGACTGCGCCTGCCACGGAAAATGCATCTTTGCAGATCCTCTTCAAATGTCCCACGCCTGCCATCGTTTTTGGAAATGCTACAAAACCCTCACGTTTTGCTCACTTTTGAGAAGGTGCACAATCCCTTGCGCCTGTCACGCGAAACCACATCCGAACGTCCAAAAGTACTCCGTACCCCACAGCTTTTTGCACTTTTGGCTTCGAAATGTGCTTCGCGCCACAACAGCGTGCACTTTTTCAACATCGCAACTTCCAAAAGTGGTCCGAACATGGTGTGCGTTGTACATTTTGACCTCGCAATGTGCTTCGCGCGACAACGGCGTGCACTTTTTCGACATCTCAACTTCCAAAAGTGGTCCGGGCCCGGTGTGCTTTGTACATTTTGACTTCGAAATGTGCTTTGCACCACAACGGCGGTCACTTTTTCGACATCTCAACTTCCAAAAGTGGTCCGGTTGACTTCGAAATGTGCTTCGCGCCACAACGGCGTGCAATTTTTCATCGCTCATCTGGTTAGCTGGCTCCGCACCCGCCGCTTTAGCGAGCCTACTTTTCGACCCTCCGAGCCACAAATCATTGCAAAAACAAAGTGTTTCGCGACTTTGCTACCTTTTCGCACACCTGGATCTTCTTTCTTCTGGATCTTCTTTCTTCTGAGACTTTCTCTTTTTTGATCTTCTTTCTTCTTCTCTTCTCTTCTTTCTTCTTCTCTTCTCTTCTCTCTTCTTCTCTTCTCTTCTCTTCTCTTCTCGTCTCGTCTCGTCTCGTCTCGTCTCTTCTCTTCTCTTCTCTTCTCTTCTCTTCTCTTCTTTGACTCTTACCACCTCTGCTTTTCATCTGTCCATACTGTCGGAAGTTTGACTTCTAAACTTCCTTCGATTATTCTATATGTTCATTGTATTTCTATATTCAACAGGGATGGTCTTCCAATTCATCAGCGCTGCCAAGACACGAAAGATGAAGCTTGTTCTTGTCAGGAAATGCAGTATGTCAGCTGTATCAATGCTGAGCCGAATGCAACGGGATGTAGATGGAGAACCAAGTCCCCAACATCGATGGAACTATCTTGGTGTCAGTCTCCTTCTACTGGAAGCAAGGCTTGAGGTATCCCCCATTTTTGGGCCAACCAGCAAAGTCTTGCAAAACAAACTGCTGTAGTTGTAGGAAATTGTGGCCTCTAACTTCACACACCATAGTGTTGCTTCATGCACACTCATGCAGGCCACCTCTGGTGGAATTGCCGCTGCTCCTGCTGGCCAAGGCAATTTGCGGCAGAATGGAGGCAAAAAACATCATTGATGTTTCGCTGATATTCTTTGATTCTGTGTCTAACACTTCTTTTGTACAATATTTTCAGGCTTAGCTCCATTCTCAGCACAAGCCTGCCATGAAAAACCTTGTGTGGTCTGCGATAACAACTCTCATGCGGGTAGAATTGAACACACAATGCTAAGAATCCTGAAGCAAAGACACTTTGGGGGTGAATTCCCTGGAACAGAGGAAGGCAAAAACACGGTGGCGGCGCCTTTGGAGCGACCGCGCTCTTTACAATTTTTTTCAACGTCATTTATTTCCTTCAAAGCTGGAAAGCGTGGTAAACGCATAATTTTTTACATCTCACACATTACTTTGATCTTTCAAAAGCCTGAAAAAATACTGGAGGCGCACCTCAAACTGAACTTCAAATGATTTTGCCACAGCGAAATGGATATTTTTAGCACAATTGTATTTCGAAAAGTTGTCCGCATGATGAAGCCGCAGCCTTTTTTTCATCTCTTGCCAACAAGTGTTCACTTCCAGTAGCCAATCTTTCGGTTCACCGACTTCAAGCAGAATTGACAACGACTTTTGGCGCTGTCTGAAAGCAAAAACGAAGCTAAATCACGCCAATACTGCTTCAAGAAACCAATGCGCTGCCAGACGCGCGAATCGGTGTGCGCTCTCGGCCAAGAGGCTCAAACATTTCGAATCCACAGAAAAAAAAATAGCGTTAGAAAAGTTGATACAACATGGTTATCATGACTTCAAGGAACACACCTGATGACAACCTTGAACTACGTATTTGAAATTTTAAATGTTGGTGCGTGAATGAGCAAGGTATATCATTGCAACATACATACATACATACATACATACATACATACATATGTATATATATACTGTGAAATGTTACCTGATTTCACAAGTGTGTTTCTTGCTATCCTGCAAACCCGACACAAATGCAGCAGCGGAGCCGAAACCAAAGTTCCACAAAAAACACATGACATGCGTTTCATCGTAAACAGTCAACAGGACTACAACAAGACCAAAGAAGATCTTACAGCGTAGCATCAAGCATGTGTGCAAGTGCAAGAGAAAATCTTACCTCGTAGCATCAAGCATGTGTACAAGTGCAAGAGAAAATATTGCAGCATAGCATCCAGCGCGTATACAAGTGCAAGAGAAGATCTTAAAGCATAGCATCAAGCTATGTGCATGCGCAAGAGAAGATCTTACAGCGTAGCATCAAGCATGTGTGCAAGTGCAAGAGAAAATCTTACAGCGTAGCATCAAGCGTGTGCGCAAGTGCAAGAGAAGATCTTACAGCATAGCATCAAGCGTGTGTGCAAGTGCAAGGGAATATCTTGCAGCATAGCATCAAGCGTGCGTGCAAGCGTAAGAGAAGATCTTACAATGCAGCATGAAGTGCATGTGCAAACGCAAGAGAAGATCTTACAGCTTAGCATCAAGCGTGTGTACAAGTGCAAGAGAAGATCTTACAGCATAGCATCAAGCGCGTATGCAATTGCAAGAGAAGATCTTACAGAATAGCATAGCATCAAGCGTGCGTGCAAGCGCAAGAGAAGATCTTACAGCGTAGCATCAAGCTATGTGCAAGCGCAACAGAAAATCTTACAGCGTAGCATCAAGCGTGAGTGCAAGTGCAAGAGAAGATCTTACAGCGTAGCATCAAGCTATGTGCAAGCGCCAGAGAAAATCTTACAGCGTAGCATCAAGCGTGAGTGCAAGTGCAAGAGAAGATCTTACAGCGTAGCATCAAGCGTGTACGCAAATATAAGAGAATGTCTTACAGCGTCATGGTGCGCCGCCCCACCCCATTTTCTCCACCCCCTAAAAAATCATATGGTCATTCGATGACAGCTTATATATAACTGACGGGCACAACTTCTAACGAACAACTTCTAACTGACGGGCACAACCCCAACCATCCAAGAGGCAAGACAAGAAAGAGGTCGTAGCAACCCACATGACGAAATTAACAACAGCGCGGTCGCCTGACAGGCGCCGTCAACAAAACACAGTAGTAGCTGGCCCCTCCAGTGTAGTTCAGGTAGAAAGGCCTTGAGTCGATTGAGTATCACCACTCATTTGACCAGTCAGTTGAGGAAGTGGCGTCGCCCTCCCGTCAAAGTGTCTTGCAAAGAGATGAAGAGCTTTGCCTTTTTACACAAAGGTGGACCAAACTCCTACGGTATCCAGCCGTTCCTATCCGTTCATATACTGAGTTACTACCAAATCACAACATCTACTAGTTCCAGTCCTCTGCTTCGGTGGCCACAATCTCTTGCCGGTCCACCCGGAGACCGGTTGCCTCCCGGCTTTGGACACATGACGGGCGATGCATGAGGTGTCACCAGAGAATCACGGCCCTCAGTAGCTGTTTTCTGCATCAACATCCTAAAAATATTTTGAGATGGCATGGATTGAGGCCATGGGTCGTCACACATGTCCCAAAGCTTCAAAAAGCACTTGTTCTCAAACCTGGCAACACTTCTTTTTGATGCATGAAAACATCTGATTCTTTACACTGGCAGCTGGGATGCAAGCCCAACGGAACACGCTGCCATAGAGCGGCACCCCAAAGCACTCACCTGACTGAAGTCAAGACATCATCAAACAGTCCAACAAGGTCAACCAACAAGTACCAAACAAAACTGACAAGCCTGAAGTCCTTGAAGCCTTGTGTCAGAAGACTAGCCGCAAGTGTAAGTTCCATGCCGCAGTTCGTGAAGCCTGTGGTGCTTTCGTTGCCTGGCAGAAACTATGAAACCCCCTGTAGGCTGGAGCATGGTGTGCTGGATTGTCAGAGCCTTTATCAGCCAGGGCTGCTTTCACCTTGGGCAAGGGCTTGCACAACTGACCTTGGTGTGCTATCCAAACGGATGATCAGAGTCTCTTCCTTGACCACGTAGCAAATCTTAACAGATCTTGACAGACTTATGTAATACTGAATAGCACTGGAGATGCAGAAGATTCCAACGTGGCCATCCCAAGATTTTTGTCCCTGCACTGGACGGAAGGTATGTATCGGTTTCTTCGGGCATCCCATGTTGCACACACAGTGATGGACGCCGACCGAATTCATGATCACAAAATGCCCACAGCCTAATGCGAATTCATACCTGGCGACTCTGCTCCTAATCAACCTCCTCCATCTTGGAGGCCTCATCAGCAGCCCCTTCCACTTCCTCAAGTGGAGGCAGGTCGTCATCATCTCCAAGTCCTTCGTCATCATCATCAATGCTCAGGCCAAGCTTGATCCTGGAGGGGCTGGTATGTGGTGGTCCAAGACTTGGAAGGGGAAGTGCTAAAAATCGTGACTTATCGTGATGTGTTGCTTACATCACCTATAGACACAACAGTGTCAGCAGTTGCGTGTTGAAACACTACTCTTTTGGCTCTTTGGTTTTTGGGGGGACTGATAGAGCAACAAAAACTTAGGTGTATTTTGGTGAGGGTCATGCGGTGGATACGGCCAGCGAATTGGGTGGGCTCATCCAGATTGAAGCCGGATGTGAGAAGAGACGTGTCGAAGAGCAGCCAAATCAAATCCTTCACGGTCTTGTCCGATTTGTCTGCCGCTGCCTTCTTCTTCAGCTCAACCATGATGGAGTGCTTTGGGTTGACTTCCATGGTCTTTTTCGAAACCATGTAGGAAGTCATGGAATTGTCACGAAGGGCTTGGGCTTTCATGATGCGCTCCATATTGGCAGACCAACCGTACTCAGAGGTGGTCAACACACAAGGAGAGTCTGCCATGCGAGAGCTCACAAGGACCTTCTCCACCTTGTCGCCAAGCACCTAGTTTCCACAGAATCCAGAATAGAACCGACGAGGCGAAACAAAGATCATCAACAAACAGCCGCACTGAAATTGGTTTTCTGTGCTTGGCGGCAGAACCGAGCAATGAGGACGCAGTTTGCTGTCAAAACCAACTACGGCCCTCTACCTGAAAACCCATCATGTGATTCATGCATAAATATCGTCATCGAGTCATTTCTGTGTGTTTCAAAACAGCATAAGTTCAAAACACCTTCCAACATGCCCAACCCAAGCACCTCCTTCATGAGTTTGGTCAATGGTTCAAACTCTGCTTTCAATTCCTCGATTTTCTTCTTTTCATCCTCATCATCAATGTCAAGACCTTCCTTGGTGGTGCTCTTGAGTTTCTTCCCATCGAACTCCTTGAGCTGCTGCGTTGCGTACTCGTCAATCGGATCAACCTCAAAAAAACGACGAAACTTTGCACTTGACACTGGCCAAAAGACAGTGCCAACGATCCAATCATGCACCCATTTGCTCATTGATCCGACCCCGGTGTTGCTGGGTGAAGATGCAAACTTGAGCGAATGCCATGAGATAGTTAGAAAGCTACCAACATCATCTGGCATCATCGGCGTTCAATCAAATGACTCGGAAAATGATTATATAAAAGTTCAATCATATAAGTACTTGGCAAGCAACCATGTACAGGACTTCGATTCCCTTTTTGCGGAGTGTCTCTAAAAATGGTGAGGAAGACACTGCAGCAACGCTCTCGCCCGTGATGTAGAAGATGTCATTTTGTCCTTCCTTCATGCGGTCCACATACTCCTTGAGGCTGATCTGCTCGTCGCCAGATTTGGAGGTGTGGAAGCGAAGGAGTTCCGCAATCTTGGTGCGGTTGGTGCTGTCCTCATGCACACCAAGTTTCAGGCACTTCCCGAATGCTTCGTAAAATTTTTTGTAGTCGTCCTTCCGGGTTGCAGATGCGGCCCCAAAACCAAACCAAAAACCGGCAAGCATGGTGGCTAGCGGCTATCGAAAATCAGCATGCAAGGAGCATTAACCAACATTTTCAAATCAAAGTGCATGGATACTGATACTTGCAAGAAACGCCCACCTGCCCCATTGCAAAGTATACTTTCATCGAAGCGCGGATGCAAATAGCATCATATAATATCTATATCTATATAGTTCTATAATGTTCTATGTATTTATACCATTAGAAAACACATTTTTTCGCACAGTTTCCAGCCTTCAGAAAACTGCGTATCGTCTCACAAATGCAAACCAATTCGAACACTACAAGCGCAAAAACCAGACATTTGCGGATTCACAACAACTCTGCGAAATAGCGAACACCCCATACACGGACACCCAAAAAAAAACATGTGCAAGGGAACATCAGCCCACATTTTCAAATCAAATACGGATATTATAATTACGCACCTTTATACTCACACGAAACGTCCGCGCCAAATTATTGCAAAATTTACGTTCATCAACGCATTGGCCACATCAAATGAAAAAACAGTGTTGCATGCAACCTCTAATTTTAAAAATTATCATCTTACAAACGCAAACAAAGCAGTTCGGATACTTCAAAAACATTACATTCAAAAACACAGTTTGCATTGAGACCCTTGGAAAACACAAACAACCACGGATACTCGAGGATCCGCAACAAATCTGCGACCTCTCACGAGTACCTTAAGAAGACACGAGCAACCATTTTTTTTACTCCTGTCCTATCACCTTAAAGTCTCTCCTGTTTTCACTTCTCTAGCCCCGTCTCTTCTCAACTGTTTTCATTACTCTACTATCCCTTCTCTTCTCTCCCTTCTCTACTCTCTTCACTTCTCTGCTCTCTTCCCTTCTCTAAAGCTTTCACTTCTCTGCTCTTTTCTCTTCTCTACCTGCTCTCTTCCCTTCTCTACTCTTCACGTCTCTGCTCTTTTCACTTCTCTATTCTTTGCACTTTCCGCACCTCGTTCACATCTGCTTTGCTCTTTCCCTCTCTGCTCTTCATCTCTCTCCTCTTCACTACTCTACCCTTAATTTATCCACTCTCTTCACTTCCATAACCCCTTGGTTTCTCCTTTCCTACTCTCCCTTCCTCTACTCTTCACTTCTGCACTCCCTTCAATTCACTTTCCTACTTACTTCATGTCCTCACTCTTCCCTACACTGCACTTCTCTACCCTTTACTTTTCGACTCCCTTCACTTCTCTACTCTTTATGTCTCTCTTCACTCCTCTACTCTTCACGTCTCAACTCTCTTCACTTCAATTCCCAATTTTTTTGACTTCCCTGCTTTCACTTCGCAATGGCCGCGTTCTCTAATCTATGCACTTCCCTTGCATACTTTTTTCACTTCCCTATTATTTCTACATGTCTATACCCTTAACTTCTGCAGTCTCTGCACTTCACTTCTCTACCATCTTCACTGCCGTACTCTTCACTTCCCTAGGCTCCATTTCTCTACCCTCTACTTCTCTACTCTCTTCACTTCTCTTCCCTACTCTCTTCACTTCCCTTATTTGCCCTTCCCTACTCTTCACTTTTCTACCCTTTGCCTTTACCCCCTTACTTCTCGACTCTCTTCGCGTCTCTACACTCTTCATTTCTCTACTCTTTTCGCTTCTGCGCTCTCTTCACTCTCTAATTACTCTACCCTTCACATCTGTGCTCTTCTGCCGTCTACTTCTTCACTGCTCTACTTCAAACCATGGATTGATTTTTTCCCCATCTTTGTGTGGGGTTCTTGCCTTTCTGTTGTGCACTCCCGTCCGCTCCTTCTCCTCCTCGCCTCCTCTTTGTCACACACACAACTCTATCACGCACGACTTAGTCACACGCAACTCTTTAAGACACAACTCTTTCACGCACAACTTGTCACACACAACTCTTCCACACGCAACTCTTTCACACACAACATTGTCATACAAGTCTTTCACACGCAGCTGTTTCACACACAACTTTTTTCACACTCTTACAAAACTTTTTTACACATCTCTTTTTTACACACAACTCTTTCACACACAACACCTTTATGCACAACTCTTTCCCAAATAACTCTTTCACACGCAAACTGGAACTGCACATTTGAACACACACATCACTTTCACACACCTGTGTCAGACACAACTCTTTCACACCCGCGCGCGCACGCACACACAACTCTTTCACACGCAACCTTACACACTAGACAAGAATGGATCTTTGAAAAGATCCGTCAGGAACTGAGTCCTGTAACATGCAACTAGATTAGTTACTTATATAAGGATGAATACATACATATATATATAGGACTACGGTGGCCACCAGCTGCGACTTAAATGCGCCCAGGTGCACCACCGAAGTCCTGCGGGTACGTTTACACGGGTCCCGGGGAGGTGTCTTCATTGGTCACCGACCCCCCCGGGACCCCGGTGACCCCCCGCGTTAGAATATTATATATTATATGAAGTTTTACGTCAATACAGACGTGCCACACACACACACCCCCTGCCTTTGGCAGGGTGGTGCCAAGAAAGATGAGGTGAAGATGAGGATGAGGGGGGAATGAAGGTGAGATGAGCATGGAAATGAAATGAAAGATTACTTGACCAGAACGCGAAGAGGGGAACGCAAAAGAAGAAAGAGAGAACACACACCAACACACCTGGCCCGAAGCGGGCAAACCCTGAAAGGGCAAGGCAAGAGAAAAGCGGAGGGTCGAAGGACACGGAACAAGACCAGGGGAGGGGGGGGAAGACGGAAGTACCTGAACCAACCTGACACAGCGGAAACCTACACAAACCTCAGCACGCGACGGACCCGACCTACCTGGGGAGGGAAGAACGCATGAAATAGGGGACCAATGGGAGACTAGTTGGTGAAAGAAAGAAAACAAGTCTGAAAGGACTCAGTCCCAAAATTCCTAATGGTCGTGCGTTACTCCCCTCCGGGAACGTGGTCAGGTCGCGCCCGAAGGCATTTAACAGCTGTTCAAATTCCAACGAATTAGGTGCACAACATGTTTGACCTCACCAGACAACCATCAAAAGAAAGAGTGTCACCATACCTGGAAAGCATGAACCTGCCTTGCTGTTGTGACCATTTTTTCAAAAGCTGAAGCTGCAGGAAAAACGGAGTTAAAACAGATTTTCAAAAAAAACGCCTCCTGCGTGCTCAATGGAGTTTCTGATTGTTCGGCACGGCTTCACAGTTGAAGAAATGCATCGGCGAGGAATCCCTGGGACCACGGGACTTCGTAAAAGGCACAAAACAGTATGGCCAGCTGTTGCACTTTACTTGGATGAATTACCAGATTAAAATGTGTGAGTTCGGAAGTCAAGTCTGTCCACAGTCACCCACAAAGGGGTTGCCTCAATTGGCCCTATGGCACCTTGTCGGAGTCACCATAGGAATCACACTAGACAAGAATGGATCTTTGAAAAGATCCGTCAGGAACTGAGTCCTGTAACATGCAACTAGATTAGTTACTTATATAAGGATGAATACATATACATATATATATATATATACCAGGCAGTTACTTCTGCCCTCTAATGGAAGCCACTTAGACCCAAAGTGCCAAACGGTCACTTACAAGATCAATCATGCATAAGTGACCTCGTTTCATGAATCCTTAAGTGACCTCTTTGCCTGGCTGATCTCATGATTTCTGCGTGTCACTTGCGTGTCACTGGGGTTTCGAGGTGGGATGAAACGAGGTCACTTAGGACCCTGAAAAGGTCACTTAAGCCTTGAAAAGGTCACTTAAGGATTGGCTGTCTGCGTGTCACCTGCGTGTCACTTGCGTGTCACTGGTAGGCCACTGTTTGGTTCGTTTCCTTAAGTGACCTCTTTCTACGCTTTCCTTAACTGACCTCTTTCTAAAGGCCACTTAGCAGAAAACACAAACAAGGTCACAAGGAATCGTCTGGTATGTATATATATATATATAGGACTACGGTGGCCACCAGCTGCGACTTAAATGCGCCCAGGTGCACCACCGAAGTCCTGCGGGTACGTTTACACGGGTCCCGGGGAGGTGTCTTCATTGGTCACCGACCCCCCCGGGACCCCGGTGACCCCCCGCGTTAGAATATTATATATTATATGAAGTTTTACGTCTATACAGACTTGCCACACACACACACACAACTTTGTCCCACACAACTTTGTCACATACAACTCTTTCACACACAACTCTTTCAGTCTTTCACACACACAACTTTTTACACGCAACGTTTTCACACACACACAACTCTTTCACACACAACTCTTTCATTCACAACATTGTCACATATAACTCTTTCACACACAACTCTTTCAGACAGTCTTCCACACACAACATTGTCACACACAACTCTTTCACATACAAGTCTTTCAAACACAACCCTTCCATCCACACACGCGCGCACAATTCTTACACACAGAGCTCTTTCACACACAACATTGCCACACACAACTCTTTCACACACAACTTTGTCATACACCACTCATTCACACAGAACTTTATCACACACACACAACTCTTTCACCCACAACATTGTCACACACACACAACCCTTTTTACGCACAACTCTTTCACACACAAGTCTGGTGCACACAACTGTTTCACACACAACCTTTCGCAGGCAACTTTGTCACATCTTTCACGCACAAAACTTTGACACACACAAACTTCCACACACATTTCCGTCACACACACACACATCTCTTTCACACCATCTGTCTTCCACCATATCCTTTTTATTTCCTGCCTTTCCCATCACATGTTCACATTCTTGGTGCTTATTGGAAAAAGTTGACATATGGGGTGATCCGGCCCTTTATATAATTCCTCTCAAGATATTTTGTTTGTGGCAAAAATATTGCTGTGAAACTTGAAACACGGGTTCAGACGCATCATATATTTAATTTGGTTGGGCAAAACTTTGGAACTCTGTCCTTCTTCTCTGCAATCTCAGCGAACATCTCCAAGCACTTCTTCACGAGATTCTTCTTGATCACTCGCAGGATCTTGTTCTGCTGCAAGGTCTCACGGGAGATGTTCAGAGGCAAATCCTCGGAATCCACCACACCCTTCACGAAGTTCAGCCATTCGGGCATCAGCTCCTCGCAGTCGTCCATGATGAACACGCGACGAACGTAAAGTTTGATGTTGTTGCGTTTCTTCTTAGTCTCGAAGAGGTCGAAGGGCGCCCTGCGAGGCACAAAGAGCAGGGCCCTGAACTCCAGCTGGCCTTCCACGCTGAAATGCTTCACAGCAAGGTGGTCCTCCCAATCGTTGGACAAGGACTTGTAGAAGCTTGCGTATTCTTCGTTAGTCACATCCTCAGGCAGGCAGCCTCTTTCACAGACATTGGCCAAAAAACAACGCCAAACTATGGAAAGACAACGCCAAACTTAAAAACACAGCCGAGCTTAAAAGACAATGCCAAACCGTCCTCGGACTTGCGCATCCACAGCGGCTTGTTCTTGTTCAGTTGCTCCCATTCATGGGACACTTCCTTGACCTTCAGCCGCAGCCGAAAACCAAAACAAGCTGTCCCTATTAACCGTCCTTTTTTGCTATAAACCATCCTTTTCTGCAGTTAAACAGTAACAGTACCCTGTGGCCTTCTTTGTTTTTTTCTTCTTCTCTTCCTTCTCTTTCTCCTCGTCCACCTCCTCGATCTTTGGCTCATCACCTTCTTCCTTTTTCTCTTCTGCCTCTCCCTCATCCTCACTGTCGGTGACCTCCTTCTCCTTGCTCTTCTCCACATAGAGCTCAATGGGGAAGCCAATGAACTCTGAGTGCTTCTTGACCAAATCCTTCAACCGGCGCTCCTCAAGGAACTCGGACTGGTCCTCCTTGAGATAGCAGATGATCTTCGTGCCACGTTTGATCTCACCGTGGACAAGCTCAGTGTCCTCCTGGACTGTGAAAGACCCACCAGCACCACTCTCCCAGATGTACTGTTCATCGTCATTGTGTTTGCTGATCACTCGAACCTTGTCCGAGACCAGGTAGGCGCTGTAGAAGCCGACGCCAAACTGACCAATCATGCTGATGTCACCTCCGGCAGCCATCGCCTGCATGAACATAGAACATAGAGTCATAGAGAAAAAGAACATAGAAAGTGAACATTAGAGTTCTGATGTTGAAGACACCATCCCTGTCTGCAGATCACTGCCAAGTTGCCTCCATGAACGCCTTGGTTCCTGACTTTGCAATGGTGCCGAGGTTGTTGATCAGCTCGTTCTTGGTCATGCCAATGCCAGAATCTTCGATGGTCAAGGTGGAGTTCGTCTTGTCGGGGATTATCTTGATAAAAAAGTTCGGCTGGCTTTCAATCTTGTCAGGATCCGTGATGGACTCATAACGGATCTTGTCCAAGGCATCTGAGGCGTTGGAGATCAACTCTCGCAAAAAGATCTCCTTGTTCGAGTAGAATGTGTTGATAATAAGGCCTCAGAGGATTCCGCATGAGGGAGCCAAGCCGCAATGATAGCGATCAAATAAATAGCAGGATGCGTCCGTCATGGTATACCGATGCGCTACTTGGGCCCCTACCTCCAGCAAGTACCCTGAATGACATTCGCATCGGGACTGCTTGGGGGGCGGTGTAAAAGCACGCAACAATCAGCTCCGCTTTTTGGCTTTTTAAGATGCCCCACTTCAATTTGTACAGGATCCTGTGGTTCTACGGGAGCCAATCCCAAGCCAAGTAGGCCTCCAAGTCGGTCTTTAAGGGTTTCAAAACTGCTATTGGGCACTTGCGGGAACTCGCGGATCTTTCCGCATGGATCCTTTAAAAAAAACTCACATTTTTATCTGCTCTCGAATCCTGTCAAGGAAACCGCACAATCTCTGTACAAAGGATTCCTTTTGAAGCAACCCTAGGATTCTGCGCAAAGATTGTCCTAATGTGCCCACAAGATCTCTGTACAAAGGATCAATTCTTAAAACTTACTCGGGATCTTTGCACAAGGGCCCTGCACTGCAAGATCTCTGCACAAGGATCCTGCTGAGGGGAACTCACCAGGATCCTTCTAAGGACCTCTCTTTCAGGATCTCTGTCAGATTCCATCAGCGCCGCCCCGCAACGAGAGAAATCCGGCCTGCACGTTGGGCGCGCGCTTAATATCAAATGAGCACCAGGCAATAACGAGAGCAATCCCGGGAAATGCCCATTCCAAGTGACGCGAGGGTTGCGCAAACGATATGCATGAGCACAGCGCCACAACAAAAACGATCCGACATGCGCAAAACACGATATCAAAATCAGCACCGAGCCTCAATGAGAGCGATCCAACACGCACCAAGCGATGAAAGCATTGTGCGCGCACATGCTAAAATTTCATCGAGCACTGCGCATGCCTCGAAGCAACCTCCGTTTTGAGTACGCTTTTTTGGTCGAAGTCTCTGAAGCACTGCGCCTGCGAGGAATCATGAGCCTGAGGCATGCAATATACCCTGCGCCTGCCGCACAAAACGAGGCTCTAACCCTCCAGAAGTGCGAAATCTCCTGCGCCTGCCACGAAAAACGTACGATAACTCCAACAACGGACACGGCGCGCAGGTGGAAGTAGACCTTCTGGTGAAAGCCAAGTGTTATCACACCTTTGCACGAGCCTGCGCGGTCAAAACGAACATCGATATCCCAGGGGAACTCTTGTGCGAGACTGCCGACGCAAAACTACTGCCGCCGATGCGAATCCTCAATCAAACCAGGCCTGTGGCAAATACCGCAAGACCCCATTGTCCAAGAACCCCATCGTCTGGACACACTGTTTGGGCAGATTGTCTTGGAACATACATGACATGACTACAGTAAAAGTCGTTGCAAATCCCGCAAGACACCCGCCGACACAACTAGGATCAACTAGGGATAGGACTCATCAACTGTTGGATGTCAGCATTGAAGGCAAACGTCTCTGCCATGGCTGCAAAAGCGCTGCTAATACCAGGTGTGTGTTTTCCTATCAGGCTTTGATTGGCTTGAGTTTGAGCCAAACAGGACCACACATCTTTCCATCCATCCTTCTTCCAAAGAACATCGTATCATTCCTCGTTGTCCTCACCCTCACTGGCTGCCGAGCGGTGATTTAGTAGCCATGCCTTCTGCTGAGTGTGAACCTGCTCTTCGCGACCACGGGCAGTGGCCAAGCAGTGACAAAAGCACCAAAAAAAATGAAAGCGTTCATTTTGTTCACCATGACTATGACCTTCATTTTGGCATCTCCGGCCTTTTTGGCCCACTTCAAATGTGGGGAGGCATTGCGTTTCACCACAGGCAGCCGCGCAGAACTCACCGTGACCAAGAACAGCAAAAGCACTTTGAAAGCAAACAAATACAGTTCATGTCATGTCTGTCTGTGCTGCAAGGAAATGGAGGTGCCCACACACAGTGAAAGGAAAGAAACACTCCACATGCCTCTCCGTCTCCCAGGGCGCTGCCTGCATCGCAGAGCTCGGAAGGTGTTGTTCTTGTTTCTGTTCTTGGTTTGTACTTGTTCCTCTGTTCTCTTGCTGCGCGTTTTTGCTTCATACTACTACTACTACTACCACCACGACTACTACTACTACTACTACCACCACGACTACTACTACTACTACTAATACTACTACTACTACTGACTACTACTACTACTAATACTACTACTACTACTACTGCTACTACTGCTACTACTACTACTACTACTGATAATAATAATAATACTACTACTACTATATACTACTCCTCCTCCTCCTACTCCTCCTACTCCTCCTACTCCTCCTCCTCCTGCCACCACTATTACTACTGCCGCTACTATTACTGCTGCTGCCTACGCCTACGCCTACGCCCAGGCCCACGCCTACGCCCACGCCTACGCCCACGCCTACGCCTACGCCTACTCGGACGCCTACTAGGCCCCTCTACTCCTCTACTCCTTCCTCCCTTCTTCCCAAAATACTACACTGGTAGTCCGGTAGCTAATGACACCGCCTGCAGCATTACCGTCGTCTACAGGTGCTCGTCACAGGACGCACACGGCACTGATCAACCAGTACTCATTGGGTATGCGTTCCATATTGGTTGTTCAAGCACGCACTTGCTACTCAAGCTGCTTCTGATCTACGGCTCTGTCTTCGTCTCTTCTTCTCTCAGGCTTCCACCTACCGTGCAGGTCAACCTCCCTTGGGGCAATCTCTCTCTGCTTCCACCCCGTCTCCTTCCATGCAGCGGTCTGCTGTCAAGCCAGAGCCTCATACATAGTACAGTACCTGGCGCTACTGTGCTGTGGGCGGTACTAATTTGGTATACGGTCAATAGGTTGTTACAACAAACCTTGCTACACAAGCCGCTTCCGTTTTACGGCTTTGTCTTCGTTTTCCTTTTTTCTTCTTCCTCTTCTTATTATTATTATTCTTATTCTTCTTCTTTTTCTTCTTCTTCTTATTCTTCTTATTCTTATTCTTCTTCTTTTTCTTATTTTTCTTCTTCTTCTTCTTCTTCTTCGTCTTCTCCTTATTCTTCTTCTTCTTCTTCTTCTTCTTTTTCTTCTTCTTCTTCTTCTTCTTCTTCTTCTTCTCTTTCTTCTTCTTCTTCTTCTTCTTTTTCTTCTTCTTCTTCTTCTTCTTCCTCCTCCTCCTTCTTTTCTCTTCTGCTCTCTCGCGGGTTTCCACCTAGAATGCACATCAAACTCCCTTGGGGCCACCTCTCTATGGCCGGCGGGCTTGCCGAAGGCAATTGAATAAATATATATATATGAATAAGATGAAGAAGTAATTGCTATGTCGCTATGTCGCCATAGTTCATGTGTTCTGTCAGTGCTTTGTGTCCTCTCTGTAGTATTTGTATACCTAATGCGCCTAATGGTCGCTTGTTTGTATGTTCTTGTGGTCAGTTCGGGCATGAAAGGTTGTGTTGAATTCTCAGGGTCATCTCACTCAGCAGTGCTATTTCCGGCCTGGCGCAGTCGGCGCCACCTCAACGATTCTTGCCAGGCTGAACACTTCAGTGGTTTGGTTGTAAGCCCAACTTCTGATTGGGGAATTGGGGATGCCGAGCCAGCTCAAAGCTAAATAGCCATCAGGGAATTTCCACCAAAAACGGATGGCAAAGACTAAAGATCTTCAAGGGTTCCCTCTGAGCAGTCCATTCTCAACTAGCTGCGACCGTTTGTGAGATGGGTGCCCTACCAAGCAAAGTGGGGCCGACGGCCCTCAGTCTCAGGCCTGAAGGGCCCAACCATTTTCAAGGACTTGTAAAGCGGCCATTACAGTCTGAATGACATGGGTGGTTTCACATATTATTGTCTAGCGCTTATGGTCTGCCGGCACTTTCGAAATGCGTCAGATATCATTTCAAAACGCCAAAGGTGAAACGCCCACCTGGCCAACGAACCATCATTTGACATAGGGCAGGTCCTTTGCTTGCCTGCGTAGAGGTCTCGTAGGTAATCAAGAACCCTTCACATCTTTTCTTGATGGTTAGACATGGCTGGCAGGAATATGCCTGTCAAATTTTCCAAGGGCTATTTAGTTGGATATGCCAGCCGGCAGCCAGCCTATGGAGCGCAAAGCACAGGTCAAGCGAACAAAGTTTGTAGCACATCCGGGCTTAAAATTGAACACCAAGACATGGGAGCAAACTCGGATTTATCTGGGCACACTTCGGAGGCACCAAGACAGCAGAGTCCTGCCTTTTCACCCAGATTGGAGGGTCATGGCTCGAGACGTGTCCCAGCAATCATTGGCAGCAAGCATGATGCAACATGATGCAACCTAAATGTGTGTTGAAGTTCGAGTGAGGTGGATCTCTGCCATTTTTGCTTGCTTTGTAGGGCACGATTATCAAAGTACACCTGACTAAACGTTTACAAAGTCACACCTTACAACTTCCATATTCATCTAAATGCAGCGGCAATTGCATCTTCTGGCGTTGCTGTATCAGATTCTCGCCAGTCTCAAGAAAAAGCATGTATTGCGACATGCGCAACACCAGAAGGGCCAACAAACTGACACGCACGTCTAGGTGGAAACTTTTTTCGGCAAAAAGACTACTAACTCCTAATCTACTAGTGCACACGAAGCCAATCCATTGGATGGCACAGTGGAAACGTCCTCTTCGCATAAAAAGCAAAAAGAAGCTAACTCATCGGATCCTGGGCGGTTCAGCCAGGGTCAGCTACACCCTCCAAACATGTCCGACCGCAAGCTCAGTAGCAATCTTTGTGCCAAATTACAAGCGCCTCTGCAGCAAAATGTTGGGCACATTCATGCAGGGTCACACAGATTCATCTTGACTTTCTTCCATGGCATCCAAAGTCACCCACCACCTGAATTTATACTATTCAGTGGGATCAAACACCAACAACCAAGTCTTTCAGATTCTGGTAACCCCAGCATGTGAGTGGCGAAGTCTATGTCTGGATTGCGGTGTAGTCTACAGCTTGGCGAGGACAAAGGCTGACATCACGAATTGGGTCTCTTTTTGAGCGGACTTCTCTGTTCAGCGCTTCTCAGGAATCGCGCGACCTCTCTTTGGTGCAGCCTCAGGGCCACAGCATGGAGGGACCCGAGCTGTCTCAGAACGATCAGAAAAAGCGGGGGAAAAACCAAACATGACGTCAACAGAAAAAGCTGCAAGTGGATGTTTGACTTTTTTGTTCTTGATCACTTGATCATCACAAATCTTGACACTAGAACTAGAAAACGAAGAAACGAAGACTCATGGAAGCACAGCTTGCCGAGTGAATTTCAGCACCGATGCTCCAAGCAACGCATAGTATTTGGCAGTTTGTGGTGCTGAAAAGAGCTCCTACGGGGAGTTGAGGTAGCACCCTTGTGGAAGTTGGAACAATTCCGAAGAGTCACATCTAATGATGCCAAAAACTAATCCCAAGAACAAGAGAGGCGGCTGCTAAAATGATCCAGCTGATTCAACAGGCATTCACATTGTATGGCATTGTCAAATCCATGGTGTTGTGATTTCCAGCCCAAACCAAAGCATGTCCTGCCATTGCATACACTGCTTCGCTGACACAGACGTCACCCTCGGGAAGGCCAAACTGCAAAGAAGGTAGAAGCAAAACTCGGAGCGTTGGCCAAGGGCCAGCATTTTGCACCACAAGAATGTCATTCAAACGCGAAGCACGAGTGCCCGACGCATCTGGGTTGCTCTGCTTGTACAAAGCCAGCAATTGATTCTCACGTTGAGTGCGCCTGAATTTGGGCAGACAGGCTTCTTGCTAGTCACGTCTCGTACATGCCGGTCAGGCTGCCCTGTGTCCAGCTGAGGCTATATTCTTGCTCAGCAGTGTCGCTTTGAACCTTGAGCTCTCTTTTGCCAGATTGTGATGCTATCAAATACCAAGTGGCTCTGCTCTTGACGGCATTGTCTTGCGCTGGAAGCGTGAGGTGTTTTGCCTGCAACAGGAAGCTATTGTAAGACTCGGTGAGATGCTAAAGGCCCCGTGGCTGCATCGCCGCACCTTCCTTTCAACGCGCAGCTTCTGGCAAAGTCAGCCACCTTTGTTGCACAATGGCCATTGCATGGCATGGACTCGTTGTCGCTGTGGGCACTTACCTCTGAGGCTGGAGCATGTGATTCAGCAGCTTGTGTAGGTAGACGCAATGCTGACAAACCTTCAGTGCCATGGATCGGTGAGCCAGTTTGCTTCGCACGTCTTGTATTTATTTGGGGAAAGCAGCCCGCCTGTGCTGGTAAAGTCGTAACCAGGTCCAGGCCTGCAGAGCAGAGGAGGGTGGAAAAAAAGGTGTAGAAAGCTCTTGGGAAAGCTTTTGGGAAAGCTCTTGGGAGGTCCGCTAAATACAATATCTGCAAGCTCAGTCAAGAGAATGTGTCTTCATAAATACTCCAAATCACACTCCTTCGCTCAGCGTTTTTGGGGTCTCACCAACAGCATCGTCACCCTGCCTTTCAGCCATGCCAATGTGATGCGTTGGACTGAGATCTTCAGCCCAAGCCTCTCTACCTTCCAGGCAAAAGCTTATTCTGACAGCAGGACTATGTAGATTGGCCACAGGTCAATGCAAACACATCACATTCAAACACTATATCCGCAATGTCGAACCCACAAGAACGCAAGATAACACAAGAACAAAACCAAGTAGAAAGCAGGCCCGCCTCGAAGACCCCCTGGAGGACCCTGTGGAGCAGAGTCGCATCGCAGCAACAGGCCTATGAGGGCACATTCGCGTAAAAAGAATCAAAAAGATGAAAAAGGTGTGGCCGACGGTGGCATAGTGTGGCATGGAATGCCTAGGGCCAACAGCTTTCAGCTCCACTCTTGGCAGGACCCTCACCTGATGGCTCAGGCTGGCTTCGAGAAATGGCCGAAGCACCTTCCCAAGGATCACAGTGAAGTCGTCAAGTAGTTAGTCAAGAGCCAAGGCATTGTCAAAATTCAGTGAAAAAACCATGGCCAATCAGCAACCCTGCTGGCCCTGCTGGCCTTGCCTGAAATGCTGCTTGAAAGCTTGCTGGCAACAGAAGGCGTGGCCCATGAGAGATTGGAAGATGAGCCTCAGCTGACTTCACAAGTTCCATCCCAAGATGTTGCCCGGCTTCCAATATGATGGGCAAGCTGGCCAGCCTATAATCCACTTTGTAGATTTCCAAAGCGCTCGGACAGTTTTATAGTTTTGATATTTGTTGGTACTGCGAAACATGAAACTGAGACATATAGCAGGCTTGATGATGTTGGGCAAAGGTGTGTCTTTCTTCAAGTTGGAAACTCAGAGAGACCCATTCTATAGGTTTGAATTAAGACCATTTGAGGCGAAGCCATCGAGTGAAGCAAAAGGACGCAACATCAAGAGATGTCCAGGAAATTTGAGAATGTCATTGGTTTGAATGGCCAAATATATACTATATACAGTACTGTGATGTACTGTGCAGTGCCAGTTCTTCAAACTTGTGTCCGTCAAACAATTGGTTCATGTGTCCACAAATTTAAATGGTGGGCATGGTCATGGTTTACTCTACATGAAAGCATTTAAAAAATGGTGTGTGTGTGTATATATATATATAGGTATCCTCCTTCTCAGCGTATTTACTGATGGTGTTGATGCATACTGCACCAAAGCCCTTTGGCTTCTATTGCACTTCGACCCACCGCAAAACCATTGAAAAAACCAGACCGCATTGAGCTTCCCCTCAAAGGAAGCTCGGTTGCATATGCCACAAGCTTTGGCTTCCCATCAAATTTGAAACCAGTTGAGTCGAGATACGACTTCGACTGATACACGGCGCTGACGCTGAGTGGTGAATCATCTCTCCTGACGTAGACTTCGAGCGTATTTCAAACATATTCAAATATCAAGTCGAGCTTAACATCAGATGTTGCATGCTGATGCACATCGTACCTGCACGTCTGTCACGCGGCTTTGCCTGACACAGCCAGAAAGTCAGAAATTCAACTATGACTATGCTCAAAGGGGCTTGGAAGTACAAACCAAGCAACTGATCCTGCCTGCCAGGACCGGCCATTGGTAGCCATGATCAATCAGCTTGGGAGGAAAGTAAGTCAAGGCTTTCTCACTCTGAAGTCTAAATTACACAAGCACTGTGGATGGTGTATGACAAAACCGAAATTATCTCATGCTGCCAAGGGGTCAAAAGATTTCCCTGCTGATCTCTGTGATTCTTGGCTGTTTTGTGAAAGTTGATGCGGCTGCTTCGCTCTGCTTGGACATGCGAGAAACTCGGGTCTAAATTCAAGCCCTTGCCGGTATGGCTTTGCCAGGTCGGCACAACAGAGCTTGAGCAAAACTGGTTTCATGAAACAAAGTGCTCAAATGTGCTCAGGGTGTGATATTGGCAAGAGCCGGTGCCTGTCTGATTGGCAGAATGAGCCAACAAGAATCCAAACATTGTTGCCCTTTCAACTTAACAGGTCTTCTGCCATTTTCAATCTTCTGAAACTGCTGCTTCAAACGGTGAGACATGGTGAAACAAACACCTGTCAGCACCCCAAAAAAAGATGGACAACATGCTGACTGGGCATGGAAAACAAAGAGTTAGCTAGATTCCAGTTTCTGGAATCTGTGGAATCTGCTGTACCCAAGCGTGAACCCGGCCTTCCCACTTTGGGCAAGGCGTTCGAAGCAGGGCTGGTTTCAAGTCTCACCGAGAAGCTGGCAACAGCCTGCCAGGACAATTCGGGATTGTGTTGCCAGCGAAGATGGGAAATTGAGGCCAAGGGAGCCAGCAAATCCTAGGGCCCTAGGGTCTAGAAAAGCACTTCCGGAAACACAAGTTGGTTTGTGGACTCCTGAGGCTTCACGCGCCAGAATCCCGACGCCCAAGCAGACTCCGTGTAGTCTTCTCGTGTCTTCTGATCTCTTCTCTACACTGAATTCATCCCAATCACAGATTCAGCTGTCTTCAAGAAACTTTGGGGTCAATTATGTTTAGTCCTGTGTCCCCGGCACAGGATCTGTTTTCTTAAGATTCATATGCTAGGGCCAGTATCACCCCCAAGGGGCCTGACTCAAGGCCACAATTTTGTAAAACGTTCCCTAGTTGCAACTCAAAGATGTTCGTGGCAAAACCTCTCCCAACTGGCCGAGCAAAAGATGCGGAAGTGAAAACTGGCTGAAATGATCCTCGATTTTTTCGTCCCATAAGCCTTCATTCAGGTGGCCTTCAGGCGAAAAGTGTCCAAAACCTATGTCTGACTATGTCCCACATCCCTACAATTCCCACATCCTAACTACATCACTTATTCCACCGGTTCTCCCTTGTAAGGAGGTTCACCGGGGTTTCTCAAGAAATGCAAAGGAGATCTCAGTGCATCGGATCCATAAAACCATCCGTTTCCATCCAGCTTTTCAAAGAGGCAATGTCTAATTGACACCGTCCCCTCTTCAGGCGACTTGGAAGCTCCCATGCCCTTGGTCATACTCGTCTCAATGAATCCCGGACTCAAGCAGCTTATCAAGAGCTCAGGATGCTGCTTGGCCAGCAGCATGGTGTAGCAGCTCAACAAGGCTTTCGACAAGCCGTAGCCACCCATGCCGTCCGCTGAAGAGCCCAGTCCTGACTTGGCATGTTCTGCGATCTGCTCCCAAGAGATATCTGGGTTGCAAAGCATCTTCTTCACGTCTGAGGAGCACCTGGCAACATACATCGGGCCGGCACCGGAGCCGACATTCACAATGCGGCCAGACTTGCTAAGCAAAGGCATGAAGCCCTCAATGACTCGTTTCGGTCCAAAGAGGTTGGTGTTCATCACCACATCCGGGGTCGCACCATGGCCAAGTCCGGTTCCTGCATTGTTCACGATGGCATAGAGCTGCGCGCCCTCTGCCAAGCGAGCTTTCACATCCGCCACTGCAGACACCACCGATTCATCTGAGGAGGTGTCCAACTGCACGACTTCACATTGGCCCTTGCAGGATGCCGGTTTACCATCCACAATGCTCTTCACAGCTGCTGTTCCCTTCTCTAATGATCTGGAGCACAAGTAAACATGACAGCCATAGTCATAAGTCAGCTGCTTGCACAATGCAAGGCCGATGCCCGTGTTTCCACCAGTTACCAGGATATGCTGGCTCATGCTCCCTGGATGGCCGTCACCCAGGAACAATCAAATGGAGCCAACAAGCGAACTGCGGGGTGTTTATTTGCACGGAAATCGTTGCACTGTCAATAAATCAACCACGACAGTTTACTTCTACGCCAAAGTTGGTTCTTATATTCCTCGGATTGAGAATGCGAGTGAATGTACTATGTAACAAAACGATTTGATGTACTAATTCAATTCCATCGAATTCCATCGCCATCATAGCCTATTTCATCCTTCCCTGTTCCAAGCAAGGCACTTACGGCCTCAGCCCTCGGAAGGCTCTCCTTCAGCCGTCTCTTCACCCTCCTGAAATGCATTGAAATGTCTACTCGCAAAAAGCAGACAGGGTCGAAGAATGCAAAATGAATGAAGCTGAACTATCCTGAATGAACCCAGCAGCCTGAGAAACAAAAGCATCCGCTCTGCGAAACTGTTGGTCAGACACAACCAGCCACTGAACTTATTCCAGGTTATGTTCAAAAAAACAAAAGCAAACATTCACCCGGTCATAGAATCCATCAAAAATGTTTGTGCGGACTTCATCGCCCTGCCTCAGCACCTTCGGGCTGATCAGGTGTCGCTTCATCATCCTGCGCCACAGCAAACTACCGCTGCTGAGTTTGGTTGAGATATGGTGAGATTATATTATCAAAAAGACAACAACAGAATAGATTATCTCAGACCCACAACAGTCTATCTATATAAATTATATAACAAATACTTTATCAAAGGAAGTTTAGCAGGATAAACTCCGTCATACGGACAATAAAAATGCGGAGAGATTTAGTAGCAGTAGTAGTAGTAGTAGCAGCAGTAGTAGTAGTAGGAGCAGGAGTAGGTAATAGATTGTTGTGGATTGCTTGCCGCCTTGGCCGACGCAGTTGTAGCGTGATTTGCAAGGCAATCATTAATCATTGTAAATCGCAGTGGAACTGCTGTGTCAAGGTGATGTTTGGGCGTTCGGAATCGAACGAGACCCTATGTTTTCTCGCACAAAGTGGCTCCCGGCGTCGATTTTGGGAACCTCGTGGGTGCGGCCTTCGCGCGTTTGCGCTCAAACGCGTCCTCTTGGTAAAGTTGAATTCAGGGGTGCAGATCGCATTGTAGTGGCTGCATCTGTTGTTGATTGCTGCGGTGGTCGACGCAGTTGTAGTGTGATTTGCGAAGTAGTGATGGCAGATCACAGTGGAACTGCGGTGTACAGGTGGTGTTTGGAACTGCTTGCTTGGTGCCGCAGCTGCGTGCGTAATACTATAGGTTTTTGCAGCTGGACATCGTAAATCGTCGGGTGCCACCATGTGCAGGGGGGAGGGGCTGCACACTGAAACACACACACACACAATGAACAGACAAGAGGGCTCTCAAGACATTAGAAAGTTGAAGACAGTAGAGATGCGATGAAGAGTAGATAGTTGAAGACAGTTGAGAAGTGAAGAGATTGTAGGAAACAACAGGGAGACAGCAGGGTGTGTCAGGAACTGAAAAGAGTAGGGAACTGAAGAGAGCTCTCAACAAGAAAGACGCTGTCAAGATTCAAAGATGACAGGTGCAAGCCAGATCAAAAGACAGTGCCAGACAAGGAAGTCAAGAGATTGAAATGTTGGGGAGAAAGACGTCCAGACAAACAGAAGGCAACAGGAAAGATTGTCAAGATTCAAAGATGTCGGGAAGTCAGAACTCTGTCAAGATTCAGAAATGTCAGGAGCAAGCCAGATCAAGAGACAGTGGCAGCATCAGACAAAGATGTCGAGAGCAAGAAACGTGACAGACAAAGACTTCCAAGAGATCACGCATTCGACGGCCGTGCCAGCCAGGGGGTCAGGCGCTGTTCCTTATAGGCTCTTCCTTGTCTTTATAGGTTCTTCCCTCTCTCGAAACTTCCGTCACCCGGCTTGCCCGGGCTCTACTTGTATATCACGCCGTCAAAATCTGATATAAAAACGAGTGAAGTCATCGATGCTGCATTCCTGTCCTCAGGTGCGCTGGCCTCTTCTGGAGTCGGAGGCAGCGAATCAGGAATCAGGCAGCCCTGCGCGCGAAGAAATCAAAGTTTCATCTGCTGAATATGTTCAATACAGAACAGGGATGAACCGATAATTAAAGATAACTTTAATATAGTGAAACAGTTTGAAACATGTGTATACTATCATATAACGCATTATAATTCCATGGAATTGCTATATTATCTCATCATTTCTTCATCTGTTGCCGCCTTCTTGAGGCCACCAGCACAGTCGAGCACCGCCCAAAGAGGCTGCTCCAAGTCAATGCGATTCAAAAGGTCCTCCATGTGCGGTAGGATCTGACATGATCTGACAAAGAAAGCAAGAGGTATGGTTTCTTGTGGTTCCTAATGGTTTCTTCAGTTTCATCGTCAAAGCATGTCAAAGCCCTTCTGCAAAGTGATTCGTTCATGCCTTTGCATGATTTTGCTATTGATCTCAAGTCATGCTGGACTATATACAGACTGCTGATCAGAAATTATAAACCGAAACATTCCGTTTCTGAGGCTCCTCTGGTGAATATGAGAGAACCAGCCGGCGGTTGATGAAGAGTTCCTTGACCATGACAAAGCAGCTGAAATTCACCGGTTTGAAATGGTTTGAATATGTTTGAATTGTCTGCGCAATACGCTTGTCGTGGGGGGTAGAGGCTTGCCAACAAGAATGAATAGTCTCATCAACATTTGAATAATTATGAACTAGATGATGAGATTTGAACTGACTAGCCCGCGTATTGGCTGGGGATCGTGCTACAGATGTTACAGTCTTAGCTCATACAAAAAATGACGACGACTCAACTTTTCATGTGCCGCCGAAGTGTCCAGTCCCCCTGTAACTGTTGCCAGGGCCTGGCCAACACAGCAATTGAAGACAGCGTAACCCACTTCACAATCTGATGGCCATCCCATAGGAATCATTACGTATCATTACTACATTACTACTCCGTGATTCCGGCACCAAATGCTGTGGTAGCAGGGCAAGAGCGTATGCAACCCCCCTTTCTTGCCGGAGATTCGAACCAGCCGCAAAACATCAAATTTCGTCAAGTCTTTCAAGGTCGGACGCTTGGCGGCACCAGGGCTGCCCGACGGTCCAGCGCGCAATGAGTCAGTACCCAACAAGCTGAGTCAGCTCCAGGCAGCTATCTGCAGGTTAAAACGTGGCAGGACTGCCCCAATTGTGAAAGTTTTGGCAGGTTTCAGTTTGCCAAAGACGTTGTCCACCTGAACAGAAGAAATTTGATGAACTTTGTCTGACGCTCCTGTTCTCAATCGAAGCGTCATCCCTTTACCCAGAGCAGAAGATGCAGGGGAATGAACAAAATCCACTGGCAGCAAACGGTCACCCTACTTGTATTCTATCCTTTCCTCCTGCTGTCGCTGTTTTCTGACCAATGTTGCCTCGATTTGTTCGCCATTCCAATACATAGAGCGCAGGTAGCCACACACCTTGAGGGTCTGGAGAATCACGAAAAGACATGTTACAGTCGCAGTGGGCGGAGATCTTGACACCGGTATTGACAAGTTGACAGGTACAGCAACAGTTCAAATGTTTCTCTAGTTTTGCCCTCCCTTATGCCAAGGCACGTAGGACTTCGGAAGGTTCGCTGCACTTCCAGGAAGTTTTATCGGTTCCTCTTCGGTGCCCTTGAGCGTCCCGGGGTCAGTGGCTGTGAAGCCAAGGCCCATGGGGCACCTGGCTGAGGGTCAAAATAACCGCGGCGAAAACAAACAAGTAAGCACCCTAGATACTAGCTAGCTAGCTAGCTAGCTAGCTAGATAGATAGATAGATAGATAGTGTTGGCCCAAGTCCTACCAGTGGTACACCGTGACAGCAGATGCTCGTGAATTGATTCACCATGTTGCTTTGTCTCATTGGATCGTGCCTTGCTTCATTCTGAATTGGCTCAGCAACAAGTTGCTTGTGGATGTATGGCCTTTCTTGGTTGAGATGATGGCTGTGACAACTGACAGATCTCTACTTTGGCAGATGCCCGGCATGGACACCATTTGCATTCAATGGTCCTTATCATCGCACTGCCTGCTAGCCATTTCGATCATGATCATGTGGCTTACATTTGTCACACATTGTTTTGGGTGACCAATTTGGAGGACAAGACTATGGGAAGCCATGCTTCTGTTTCGTCCCTGACTGTGATGGGGCGCTGCATCAGTGGAGGGGCATGTGCAGTTTGCCTTTGCATGAATGTCATTGCGCTTGTGACTTGTGTCTGCTCCAATCAGATTGGGTAACTTTGATTGGCTTAGCCATTTGCAGTTGCTGCTGCGTGCGCTGGACAGGAAGGAGTCAGGAGGCAAACTGGGTTGATTTCGCACCAGCATCATCAGGTGCCAACAGACAAATGCATATACCGTTTGGGTGAGCTAAGGGTCTGCAACACTTGAGCCTTGAGGCGGCAACCGGCTGCCGTTTTCCTGCATTAGGTTATTTTCCTTGTGATTTGCCCGGCGGAAACAACCTCCCCATGGCTTGTGTGAATTTGTTTGTGGCCTGCGTTGGCCCTGCCAGCCGTTATATAATGTTTTCCAGTAGATGCGAGGAAGTCGGCCGCAGGCAACCTCTGACGACTGCCTTCTTTGAGTTGTGCTTTACTGTGTCTAACCGAATCCTGATCAGGATGATCAGGTGTAATCTGTTGGACACACGGGCCTGCGCTGCAGCTGGCCCTGTGCTTGTGAGACCGTGTGAAATATGTAAATATAAATATAAATATATATATATATATATATATACGTATATATATATACATATAATCATATATGTATAACTGTATAACGATGATTTTGGGATGTTTTCCTATACATTCTTGGGCTGTTGAGCTTTAGCCCTGCCGCAAACACAAGTCCACAAAAATGGGCAAAAGACTCAACGCAAAACTGACGACCTGGGCCTCTGGCATCTCCCCACCAGCCAGAGCATCTACTCGCATCTCAAACCAGCACCTACATAGTGTCCAAGCAGCTGCAGGCATGTCACAGGTGTAGCAAGTGTGCTTGAACTGCGTTCTAGATTCTGTGTTCATCGATTATTGTGTAGCAGCAGCAAAAATACGAAATCTCACCACACCTTGGGATGCTCCAACGATGTTCATCTAGCCAGTTTGGTGGATATTTTCTGACCCACAGACATTTGAGGCATGTGGCTATGGCTCAAAATTGGGTACCCAACAAATCAATTGATTTAAGATAATAGATTATCTACCATTTACCATCCAAAATTGCCAGAATACGTGGTGCCTGGGTCTCAAATATGGCCGCAGGGCCGTTGGGGATTATCCAAAATTAGAGGAAGCCTAAATCATCGTAAAAAATACAAAAAGATCATCATGTGTTTCCCATACTTTCCCTACGATTCAACAGCCATTTTGGGATATACGCCTCTGCCAAAACCCCCAGCTTGGTCCAAGCACCCACGTCCGGCAAGGCTTCGTAGTGGCTCAGCAGAGAAGGCCATCTGCACAAAAAACACAGCACCATCAAGTTGTTGGTCCTTGTCTTCCATCATTGATGCAATATTGTGTGGGACACTGATGTTAGACGTACATATCAGTTGTATTATATACAGGAGGGATGCCTATTTTTGGTGAATTACAGATAATTACAGTATGTTTATGTATGTTTTTCCGTTTTGAGATTGTTGGTCGGATGTCTGTTTCCCCACTTCTCTGCTTTTCAGCTGTTCAATGCTTCTTTGCTTCTCTGCTTTTCAATGTTTCTCTGCTTCTCTGTTTTTCTGCGTTTCGCTTTTCGGCTTTTCCCTGCTTCTTTGTCTCTGCTATACTCTGTTCTTAATTCCGCTAGGCTCAACAACCATCGTTTGCTGGCCAGCTAGATCCAAACCATTTTGGCCCAGAAACCCCAAAACTTCGAAAACTACAGAAGACCCTCCCAAAGTGCACCTTGGGCTCATCTTTGTGGGGAATTCCTGGCCTAAGATCCAAGCAGGATCAAGCAGGCAGAATCGCTATGCGCTGGGTCCACTAGGTCCCCCTAGGTTCCAGGGTATGCACTGGGTCCCACTAGGTCCCCCTAGGTTCCAGGCTTGTGTGCCTTCCGCAAGACCTGAAGACCTCCTGCTTTGAGCTCCAGCCTGGGAAATGTTTCAGAAAGAAACTGCCAAGGCTGCCAAGGTCCAGGAAACTCTGAGGAAAAAGGACGGAAAAAGGAAAAATGTTTGAGGAATGACCTGGAATTGTGACTCAACTGGCAGGCAGACCGCGTAAATACAGCACCTTTCGTCTCGCTGCCCAAACAGGTGCTGAGTCCCACGACTCTCCACATGGCTCTTCTCGGAATTTGATGGACATGGTCGATTGGTCAATGAAACTGGATATCAAAATATATCAAACATGATTTCCAATGATTTCCAGAAAATCAACCCCTCATTCTGAATTATCTCCTTGGATTCTGATGATGGTTTGATGCTCCCAATCTCTCTGGGTGAAGTGAATCACATATTCTCTTCTCATCAGACTGAGACAGCCTGCCTTGTGAGAGATTCACCGCTTAGTAGCATTTAAAATGCACCTTGTGGGCTTTCCTTGAGTTGCCTTGGTTCTCTCTTCTTCGTAAATGAACCCCTTGGGCCAACTCGCGAATGAGAAACAAATCAGATACATTGACAAGTTGGAGCCGAATCGGGCTGGCTGGTGATATTCCGGAAGCCAAAAAAAAGCCAGATGCCCTGATGAATTGTTGGATGTGTCTGCAGAGTCCAGCAACCTGTCAGACCACAGAAACCGGTATCTGAAACTAATCTGACTCGCTCATGCATGGCTGCAGGGACAGGATAATACAGCATGTTGCAGTTTTTGCCGGTTCAACCAAGCCCCAAGATTCCCCAAGTAAGTGTGCGCCTGGAAAAAGCGTGCCTTGGGCAAGCACTCGCAGTGTGGCTGGTTCAAATACATTAAATGCATATCCCCTTTGGGGACATAGACGTAGTGCAACTCCTGCACACGCCATGCTGCCATGCATCTTCGGTGCTGATGCGGCCTCTGAGTTGTGCCTGTTTCTTGCAACGCACGATATGTCTCTGAAGAGATCGATGTAGGTGGACATGGCCTGCAGCCATCTATAGCCTACGTCTGAATGCGCGAAAATGCGCGAAGCCATGGCGCTAGTAGGATAAGTTTTACATAGTCCAAAGGCATAAAAATTGCATAAAACTCAGAGTGCCGTGATGTGCTTTCTCTGCGCATCAATCGAATCCATTGAGGGGAACGTTCTCGAGCTCAGTTGTGTTCTCGAGCTCAGTTGTGAAGCCCGCCTTTTCTGTCGGTCCTGAAGCTCTGGCATAAAAAGAAATCTGTTGGGTTTGCAAGGCATTCAAGGCATTCAAGGCATTCAAGGCAGAAGCAGGTCACCATTGCACACGTTCATACCTTTCTGGTTATCTCCGTCCGTCACTTGATATCACAATTATATCAATTATTCATAAGATTCATAAGGCATCCCTGCTCATCCCATCCCATCCCCGGTCCACATTTTCAGAGTCGCTTCCCTCCGGGAGCCCATCAGCCACGCTGTCCTCCAGAAATCTCCAGAACATGTTGATGAGCTGAACTGCAGGACAGAGACTTAATTGACTCAGTGTATATGACTCATGACATCTACATTATGTGTCTATATAACTATAACTATATATTCTCATTGACCCTTTCAACACGTATAGATTCTAGATTCTTTCATGATATATGTCGTGTGAGTAGTCATGATCATGTCAATGTGTCACCATGTGTCACACTCCACAGCAAGGAGGTCCTCAGAGGCATAAACCTGCGGCAGTTGCAGCAGTTGCAGCTGTGAGTGACAACAGTTGCTGTGCAGTTTGATCGGCGGAGCTCTGTTATCGTGTGACATCGGCGTGACACCGGTGCACCTTGAAGCTCGGTCTGGAGAGCTTCTCGGACACCGAACAACAGGCCAAACACAGGTCTAGCCTCAGCAAGTGAAGACAGCACTGACAGAAGTTCATAGAAATCCCTCGCACTGATCTCCACGGAATGTTGCAAATTGAAGGCAGCCATGCATCCAAAGCAATCACTACTGGAAAGTGTAATGCAAGAGCTGCAAGAAGCAACAAATAGTGCAGTCAACCCTGGATTTATAGACCCTGGTTGCTTTAACTGGGGCTATCATTTAGATAACCAACGCCGTCACTTTTGTGGAGCAAAATCCGAAATCAACCACCCAGGATTCGTATGTCCAAAGCAATGTGAAACCGAGCTCAACGCCATGCCAAACGCAGTGGCTGAACATGGCCAGGTCCCCTGGCGGAGGGATCGCTCAGTAGTGCTTAGCTCTGAAGACCTGTGAAGACCTGTGAAGACCTGTGAAGACCTGTGAAGACCTGTGAAGACCTGTGAAGACCTGTGAAGACCTGTGAAGACCTGTGAAGACCTGTGAAGACCTGTGAAGACCTGTGAAGACCTGTGAAGTGTGTAGCAACTGATGTCCTCCAAGAGTTTGTTTCTGGCTTTGACTCGACATTCACTGTTGACACAGTCCGATGTTGCCCATGAAATCCCGCCTGCGCTTTTCAGCATCCGACAGGAAGGTCAAGACACCTTTCCACACGCCGGTGTCACCGTCAAGGTGCGAGTATTGGAGCTATTGTCACTCCCGAACCATCGCTGATCCCCCTTTGTTTTTTTCCAAGACTCTTGGCAAGTCGATTTCGCTTCAAAAGCCGCGCTTCATAACTCTTGAACAGAATTAAGCACAGAATTGGGATTGGGACTGCCTCTGAACCTGCGATGCTTGTCATCCTATGGACCTTGACTGGGCCACCCAACTAGCCGAGAGCCGATCCAACGCAGGGCCAGCTTGGAATTGACATGCCCAAAGAGCCTGCTGAAATAAGGATGGGACCTCGGGAATTTGGGGCCACTACTTACATGTTTCCACTGATTAATTATATTTCATAAATTTTCATAGTTTGATTAGAAATTAATTCACTATGTAACACCTTCCTTACTTTTCTAATCTTTTCTACAGTTTCCATGCAACGTAATGTCTTTGGCGCCATTGCCCAAACAATCTGATGTAGAACCTAAAAGCCAGATCTGCTCAAAGAAATGAGGGTCTTATGGGTCGAATCCTATCATTCAATGGCCTGTTGCATATGTTTTTGCAAACCTGTTTGAATCATTCTGAATCGAGAAAATGACTTAAATTGCCTTTCACAAGGCAGGGACTGCCTGACTGCATGCGCACTCCAACTTCCGCCATGCTTCTTACGTCATTGTCAGGCTACAATTACTGTAGACTCTGTACACAAGGACCAAGTCAATGGGTCAAGAGTCACGGCACCTCCATCCAGAACTGCTGAGTCTCCACCTGGAAACGAAGCCAGGAATGACTGGAATGACTGGAATCTGGTTCTCGACATCTCTAGATTCGCAAAGGATTCCATGGCTCCGTTGTCCCTTGTTACAATGCTTCATTTGCAGCTTTGTGTTCATGTGACGACGCCGACTATGCCATGAGGGTCACCATTCTAAACATAATATATCAGTATCACTGACAATGTCAGACATGTTCTTGTTTTTGTTTTTCATTTCAGGATTGCTAACAGGCAATCCTTTCAGAGCACCAGAATAAATTGAATTCATCACCTGTCGCTTTCAATTTCTACATGACCCAAATTTGATGTTGGATGATACTAGAACCATTTGTTTCTTCTCAATGCATTTTTCATAATATGAATTGTAAAAAGGAGCCTTTTCAGCCACCATTCCCAGTGGCCTCATTGAAAGATATTGAAAGTACCCATTCCAGCCATTCCACAAATTCCACCCTGAGTAGCCGAGCTGTGATTCCAATGTTCTCACCGTGCATCTTCAGCAGGTCTTCGAAGGAATACTTGGAGAAAATGAGCCTCGAAGCGACTCGAAGCGACTCGCAGAAAACTCCTCTGCAGAATAAATGGCTTGGATATCCTTGGACAATCCAAACATGTTCAAAGAGTTTTGGCCCCATGAGTCAGTTGAGGCAAATCGTTGGCTTTGTGCTGATGCACGACCTTGTACTGGAGTCGGAGTGCTTTGGATAAGTTATATCAATTCGTTCTTCATTATTATAATATAATATAAATAAATATAATATGTTTAATGTATATAGAGATGTGTAATGTGTATATATATATATTTGTATGTATATATATAATATATATATATATTATAATCAAGTGATGTCAGGTGTGACCTGAGCGAAGCCTGTTGGAACGGTTCCACAACTCAGTGGCCGACTGCTCCTTCTGCTTTGCATTGAGCGGAAGCCTTGGCACAGAGGCAGCACATTTCGTCTCCGAGCTGCGTCTGAAAATGGGGTATCTGTTCCCCAAAATTGCCATGTTTAATTGGGAGAATGATCATGAACTATCGATAACTATCGGATCAGGATGGATTTTTAAGGGTTCCATATGTTAAAACAAACCCATGCGTTCTGTCTTCCTTCCTTCATGTTCACTCCCATCTCCGCCGACTCTGAGATGCTCCGCTGCTGAAGCTTCTTGACATTGTCCGCTTGCACTTGTTCTGCCTGCTGGATATGCTGATATGCTTCGATATGCGTTGGACGAAGGAAGCTGTTTTTGTCAAAGAATCAACCTCAAGTGAATTCTCCTAGGCAACATAAATAATCCTTTGAAATCTCAAGATATCCCAAGTATGATCAAGTATGTCTCTGCCTCCCAATTCTTCCTGGATTCGCGTTGCATGGCCTTCTTGATGGTGCTGACCACCTGTTGCCTCAAGACACATCGGAAGGTGTGAAAACTGCTGCTAGGTGCCAAAACCGCAGGAATCGTTGCTGGATGCCTCAAAGTTTCGTAGATGTATATATATATATATAGATTTACTATCCATTTTGAATCATTTTGATCCAAATAGACTTGCCTACCACAAGCACGCCCAACCTCTGTTGCCCTCTGGACTGATCATGTGTAGGAGAAAAGCTGAATAAAACCATTTCTAAAAGTGTTCAGATTTCTTCCAGGGCCGTGATCTGTGATGCCGTGTCAAAAATGGATCCATCTCGGCCAGATGCAAACCTCACTTTTCCCGCAGCTTAAATAGACATTCGTTCAAATATATGTCTCTTTTCTTTGAAGCTATACATGTCACCAAACTCAACCAGACCTCGAAGCGAGGAGCATTTCGTGCTGTTAGGACAGTACAAACCACACTCAGTGAGTGGAGTGACACATGCGTCTCCACGTTTTCAGAACATTCGCTTCGACTCTGAAAGCTCTACTGCTTCCGAATGTATTTCTCAGTATCAAAGCACCTGGCACAGGAGCGAACAACAGGCCAATTTGACAAGACTGCAGCAAAACTCGCATGTTCTCAGCAACTGGAATATCTGGAATACTATGTAGACGATTGTAGACGTGTGTCAGACAGTAGAACAGCTGCCAATGTCAGCGTAACCCTTGCTAATCCTTGCTAGGGACTGCTAGTGCTTTGTATCATGCCGTACAAACCTTCCCATCCACAATCATGGCTTTCAGATGCTTGCAGGCCTCAGTAG